>JBAMJR010000156.1:792500-842500 GCA_038501785.1 Myoxocephalus aenaeus | reverse complement strand
GAAAAGATTCAACAGCAGTCCGTGGGTATGTATTATGTTATGTATTGATGTAATAATGTTTTTTGGATTAAATAATTTACTGGATTAGAATGGATTTGGACAGGCGGAAGTCGCTGGCGGAAGTGGAGCCGCTGAACCTCTCCCATTGGTGGAGCGAAGCCCCTTGTTTAACTATCCAGTTGGAATCAGTTAGATTTGCTCACATACTTGAAGACCCGAAAGGATTCTACGAAGTTTGTGTTTTGGGAAGTGACTTTTGTTCTCTACGAAGGTGAGTTATCTGAGTTGCAATGCGGAAGTTGGTAGTAATGTGTGTAGTGTAACTTGTGTAACGTATCCATGTTCCCCCGCCACGTGTTTCCGTTGGTTTTGTTTACATCACGTGTTTAACGTAAATCTCATGTACAACACTTATGAGATGCGATCGGTGTCCTCGTGTATATCACGTTTACTGGCGTGTTTTTATACCACGTGGGTTTAACGATTACGTAGTAAATCTCACTTATGAGATGTGATCGGTGTTGTCGTGTAAGCTATAGCACGTTAGCAGGTCTCCCGGAAGTCGTGTCTTTTATTGTGAAAGATGAACGGAAGAAGCAGACGAGAAGATATGTTTGAGTTATAGTCTAATGACCTCGTAACGTCTATTCCTAACCACTTTTCCTTAACCTCTGTGTAAAACACGGGGTTAAGGAAAGATGGGAAGGAGAATTAATGAGGAGTTAGGAGAAGACAACGGCGGTGAATCCTTCTCCATTTTCATTGACCACGTGGATAAAATGCGACGGCAATTTCAACAATTGTCAGGCAAAAAGAGGCAACTTTTGCAGAGCTATTGAATCGCTTAAGAGTACGAGCAAAAGATAGCCCAATGTTGCCAAATGACATTCAAATCTTGAAACTATGTGAAACAGGTGAGGATAGCCCATATTTGCACATTTTTCCTACAAATGCCCAAGTAAATGAGCACAATGTGAAACGGCTATTCCAATTTTGTCCAGAATATATTGTAATAAATGCCCAGGATTATGAAAATAATCCCAAAACAGGCAAGCGAGAGTTGAAAAGGAAGCATCATGCCAAAGTGTTTCAAACATGTTTAACTGAAAAGCTGCTTTTGGGGAAAAGTGCTCGAGTAATGCTCACCAAAAATGTTGATGTTATGGATGATCTTGTTAATGGCGTATGTGGCACCGTAACAGATATAATAACTTCAATCAATAACACTTTTCCTCAAATGATCTATGTTGAATTTGATGATAAACTAGTTGGCACACTGCGCAGAAAACAAAGTGCACCACTCTCTCCACAATCCATAACTTCCACAGCTATCAAACCTGAAGAAGATCATGTCACCACTAATGGAGGTTTGCGCCGACAATTTCCCCTGAAACTGGCTTGGGCTTGTACAGTACACAAGGTACAGGGTACCACCGTTGATAACGCTGTCTTCTTCCTCTCCACTAACAATCAACATTGATGGTTTTAGTTTTCATAGTTCTCCTCGAAGTACATCCTATACTAGCGACGATCCGTCATTGATTGCCTTGCAAAACCAGCATCATGGTGGTGTTGGCATGTACAATGCCAACAACTTGACATACAGCATTATTACTCCACCAAATGTCAATTTAGAATGTCTGCTGTACAACTGTGTTACCTACAACATATTGATAGCAGTCATCTATCGGCCACCATCATATCCCATAGCATTGTTTAAAGCACATTTAAACAAACTGCTTGAAATCTTGGATCCAATAAGTGATACAATTGCTGTCATGGGAGATTTTAATGACAACATTTTGACAGACTCAACAATTTGTCAGTTTATGACAAATAAAGGGTACAAGCAAGATGTCTCTCAACCCACTACTGGAAAAGGCACATTAATTGACCATGTGTACATTAAATCAACACAGTATGACACACAAACCATCGTACTGCCAACATATTTCAGTGATCATGATGCAATTGTATGTTCGTTTTCACCTAAAACGGCTCACTAAGAAAAGTAAAGCGTATATCTAACCGTAAACGGTTAAAATACGAAAAATTATGAAATATAATAAATAATATGTATTAATGTTATGTAATAACTTGTGTATAGTGCTTTAAACGAGCACAAAAAACTGGTTTGTTTTCCTGCATTTCAACAGCATTTTTATCTAAGATATGTTCTCAAACATGTAAACCAAATATAGAACTTTGTTTGTACAGAATTTCACATTAAGCATGTATTCACTCGCTGATAAAAACAACACGTTGCTTACATAGTACACACTGCACAGCATTGGAAACATAACATTAACATATATACTTTGCTCTAATATAGCAATTAAGTTAAAATGCACACACTTATGAGCACTTTAAATCAAGGTACAGCACAATCATTCTGTAATAATAAATCTTTGTCACACATATGCTGTTGTTAATGCAGGTTTTGCGGCTGTAGCTCAGGGGGGATGAGTGGTCGTCCCGCAACCACAAGGTAGCCGGTTCGATCCCCAGTCCCCCCATAGCTCACATGTCGAAGTGTCCCTGAGCAAGACACTTAACCCCTAATTGTTCCCCGTTGCTGTGTCTACGGTGTATAGAGCAAAAATGTAAGTCGCTTTGGATAAAAGCGTCAGCTAAATGAAATGTAATGTAATGCTTGACTTTCCGTCTCAACCCAAAAAGCAAAAGGCACTGGTAAGTGGTACTCCCAGTTTACTGGGATGGGGTTCAACTCCCTGCAGTGCCCTGCTGATTGTAGTTGGACTTGCATGAAAGTTACGAAAACAGTAATTTAATTTGCTTTGACTTGCAAACTTTAATTTAGAGTTTAAATGATGGGAGCCAGAGCCTTCAGTTATCAAGCTCATTTTCTGTGGAACCAGCTTCTACTTTCAATCCGGGCGGCAGACACTCACCTCATTTAAAAGTAGCCTTAAGACTTTCCTCTTTGATGGCGCTTATAGTTAGGGCTGGCTAAGGTGTAACAGCCCTTCACGAAACAATATGTTGATAACTCTTATTCACTAAGGTTTTTAAGATTGGACTAACCAATTGCCAGGTCTATCCGATGACTTACCTCGGAGGAATTTGTTGAAATAAAGCACGGGAAAAACTCAGGAAAAATAACTCCACGCAAACTACGGTTTAGAGCATGGTCCCAAGAGAGTTATTTTTAAAGTTTATATGTGGTACATACGCCCATCAAATGTTGTATATCTATGTAGAACGTACTGCGAGGGCTGCTTTGTAGAATTTAGTTGAATTTTCTCCTTAGAAGTTCATTGGACTTTTTCTTCTGAACACAATGAGATATAAACAAGCTTTTTATACATTTTGATGACATTGAACCAATAATGATCCTCAGAGGATTTTGTAAAAATCGAACTCAGCATTTAGGAAGATTTGAGGAAAAAATTGTTTTTCACAAAATGTAAAATGGAAGAAATTCTAAGTAGGCGAAGCTTAATGCGCCCAGTTACTTAATTGTAGAGCAGACACAACCGGACATGTGTGCTAAATTTCAGGTCAATTGGTGATAGGGGGCAAAAACTGTGGGCGTTCACAACTCACAGGTTGTCCAAAAAAAACACGTTTTTTAGGGGGCGCTATCTGACTTCCTGTTTGGTTTAGAGCATGGTCCCAAGACAGTTATTTTTAAGTTTACATGTGTTACATATGGCTACCAGGTTTCATACATGTAGGTCAACCGTAGCGCTGGGGCTGCTTAAACGAATATTTGTAGGGGGCGCTATCGAGCCGAATTGCGATTTTGAAGCATTCAAATCATATCACGTAACTACATCTTTGCCTGTCAATGTGGGTGCCAAGTTTAGTTACGTGTCGAGCATGCTTAGTCCCTCAAAAGTACCTTCGTTGTTGACCGCGAAGGATGGGTCGCCACGGCAACAGTGTTACACGAAACATCAAAAGCTTTGGGGGCTGGCGTCATGAAAGTCTTATGTTTGTCTCGAAGTAATTTGATGTCGATCTAATCAACCTACTGAGAGAAGCTAGCCAAAGTATAGAAAATGTTTCTTTCAGTTGCCATTAGGTGGCACTATGACTCTAATTAAAAATTAGACATCACAGGTCTTCAGGCCTGGAGTCTCATCAAACATGTGAAACCTGGAAAGGATCTTTTTATGTGGAGTCGAGTTACATCGGTTTATTCGTGCACGGCGAAGGATCAAACTTCCGTGATGCTCTGACGCGACGCCGTTCAACGGATCCTTACAATCTTCAAGGTGATGCATTATCAATGTCTTAAGTCTCTTCCGACGCATTTAGAGAGGCATCCGAATAATCTGTGAGGAGCACGGTATACAAGTACAAAACATGTAACTTCCTGTTGCCTCTAGGTGGCGCTATGACTAGGATTCAAAATGATCACATGGATGTCTTCTGGGTCAGGAGGTCATGACATATGAGAAATATGGAGCAGATTACATCATGTACGGCCGAGTTAAAAGAACTTCCATTTTCATGGAAAATGGTGTTTTTCGGCGCTGCTTTGTGTTCACATAGTTCGATATTTTTTAGATCCCTTAATAACCTTTCCCTGCAAAGGTCTCAACATCATATTGCCCGAATATGAAATCAATCGTATTTAATCTCTAGGAGGAATTCATCTGAATACAACGCCTGGAAACAAGGACAATGCCAACATTTTGCAATTCACTGCAGCGCCCTCTAGTGTTTGAAAATTCTGAAAGAATTTGGGTATGTTAAGGGAAACGATGTTGACATATGCTACAACTTTTGTGAGGATAGGCAAAGTGATGTGGAAGTTATGTGTATTGACATATTGAGCCACGAGAGTTTAATTGGTTAATAACTTCTAAACGCAATGAGATATCAACAAAGTGGAATATATCGTTGGATCACATTGAGCCAATGATGACCTACAGAAAGTTTGGTGAGAAATGGACCCAGCGTTTAGGAGCAATTCAAAATGGCGGAAAATCTAATTAGGCGCATTTTATTTTCACGGATGAGTTTTTTGTAGAGCAGTCCCACCCGGACATGTGTGCAAAATTTCAAGTCAATCGGTCAAAGTTGGCAAAAAGGGTGGGCTTTCACAACTAAAGGGGGCGCTAGTGAGCTATTTTTTCCGACTTTAAAGGGTGGGCTTTCACAATTAAAGGGGGCGCTAGTGAGCTATTTTTTCCGACTTTTGGCCACAACCAATTCAGATTGGCACTTTCGCGAAGTCGGATGGGTGTGAACATTTTGAAGAATGTAGGTTTATCCCAAGCACCTCTTTTCCCTGCGTAACGGTGGAGAATAATAATAATAATAATAAATAAACATTAGAATAACAATAGGTCCTACGCTCTGACTACGTCAGTGCTCGGGCCCTAAATAAATAAACATTAGAATAACAATAGGTCCTCGACTCTGACTACGTCAGTGCTCGGGCCCTAATAATAATAAATAAACATTAGAATAACAATAGGTCCTCGACTCTGACTACGTCAGTGCTCGGGCCCTAATTATATCTGCATAAATCAATTTAATATTCCCAGAAAACACAATTTCTACATTTATTTCTCAACAGGTAAAACTAAATACATCCAAGAGGCTTGGCCCTTTTGGTTCCTGTGGTTAAGATCAGTGGTACAGTGGAACCGAACCAAAAGCAGGACTCATAGACAAGGCGGACGGATTCCAATCAAAGTTCACTAATTTAATGAGGCAGGCTGGCAGGCAGCCGGTAACCAATCCAAAGTCAGTTTAGAGATTCACCACGATATGCACTATGGTCTACCTGCAGTATTTTGGATTGCAGCTGGTGCAATCAATCACCTAGATAATGATAAAGAACATCTTCATAACGTCCATGCACTCATCCAGAAAGACATAAAGGGACAGAAGAAAAAAGTCGAGCTCTTACTCAACTCGGACAATTTAAAGAATTATCGAGCCTGAGGACAATGGTGCTATTATTTATTCATTTGGTCCACCGGGAAATTTTTGCCAAACATAAAGTGGGTACTTTTTTGAGCCACTATCTGCAGTAGATAGCCTGATCTGCTGCATAACTGCATATATATTAAGAAAACAATGTAAATAAATAATAAGGCCGAAATTCATATGCATAGGACCCCATGTGTAATGTCTGCTTGGCGTTTCTATACTTATGACTACTTCAAACAATTCACTGCAAACTGAGAAGCTATTACTGTGTCCCTGAAACTCACTCAGTTTTGAAGCGATTTATTATGAAATAGGCAGGTCTATACTGCCAAAAGCTACATCTACACTTGGGACCTGCTGCTCATGAAAAGTCCTTGGTAAGTCTAAGGAGAGCAGTTTTGTGCTGTCAAGTGCTCTCAGAGAGTTTGGGATTTCCAACAATCATTAATTTCACTTGTAAACCATATATCAAATCATTTGCCTTGAATAAAATAACAGCGCCTAAAATAAGAGGCTTTTATTTTGCAGGAGACAAGTGAGCAAGACTCACTGGAGGGTTTTCAAGTGGCAGGGCTTTTGTTCTTCAAAGGAAGAGTACCATCAAGAGCAGTCGAAAGGGCAATTAAAATGATCAAAACTCTCCTCAGTATTGACCAGCAGCATAGTGAGTAGTGTAGGAAGTGCTTGTCAAGAAGGCCTCTGAGAATTTTGCATGAAGAAGCAGAGAGGTTGGGAAAGAGCAAAGAGTTCAAAGTTCACAACAATGCCTTTACGCAGTGCCTTTTATATTGGAATGATCTCCAACTCACTAAGGTTCATGGACTTAGTCACACAGAAAATTAACAAGAGTCCACAATTGTGATTCTTGATTTCATTTAGACTAAATTCCTACTTACCTTTACCGTGATTTAGAATATGGCAGTTCCTATTCGTGGCATGGCGGCCGTTGTTTGCTTGACACCCAGCTTAAAGTGTTGTTGAGAACCATTGCACGTTGACTCGTTGAATTTGGTTAGAACTTTTGTGTATCCAACATCTGTAAAAGCCCACTGCGGATGACAAGCCCTGCTGCTGCATAAAGGGATATCAACTATTATTCAAAGTTTATTAAATATCTATCATATCTATCAATGTTTTTCTCATTTTATATTAACTGCACCAACTTTGATGCCCCATGTTTTTATTGTGCATTTTGCAGATTCTGATTCTTTAAGTCATTATCTTTACAAAGAGGGGTCTTACAACTCTGTAGGTTGTTGTTTAGGCCTTGAACCATGGAGTTGGAAAAACACAAGGCATTTTGGGGGAATCTTGATTAAATTATGCTCAGATCATGCTAGACACTTTTATACCAAAATATGTTATAAAAGTGTCATTTTTTGAAATATACATTTTATTCAAAATAAAATTCTGAAAAAATCTATATAAATTAACCACACGTGGGGCTCTGGGGGTGCAAAAGGTTAATATCAAAACAGACAAAGATCAATTTTCTCACATTTGAGAAAGACAGCGAAAAGAAGAGAATGTTTGGCGTTTTTGCTTCATAATTTATGAATTGTTTGTTGACTGATTTATCGCTTCATCTAAAAGTAAAGAATAATAGGAACCATCGTAGGAATCAACACACAGAGATTCACAAACATTTGCTTATGAGCTGTGTCCCCCCGTAAGATCTATTTAGTTATTTTTACATATTCTATAAACATGTCTATCTTTCTCATGAATCCCCCATGTTCTTATCGTCTGGTGCAATGCCCGTCCCATTTTCATCAGTGCGAGAGCAGCTGAATGGCGGTTGTTTTCTTCATTGTCATTTGTGTCTATTGTATCTAAAAGAACCACCTGCTCGCTGGAGTAGCGGTGGAAAGCCTTCCAGGGTGCGTCTTATAATTGCCACTGGGGGGGCTGGTAAATAACAGCATGCTATTTCACAGGCTCACAGCCCCGCCAACGTAATAAGTCACAGTGTTGTTTCCTCTTTTCATTAGAGAATGTCACAGCTAATTTAGGACATTTTGGCGAGAGAGTGCGGAGGTGAACATGTGAGTGAGGAGGATAGGAAGGGTGTGTGCTGACACGATTTGGGGGGAGGGCACTATTTAGCTCTGTTGCTATGGTGTTGCATGGTACTACAAGTAGTACTACAAAACATCATACTAACCACCTCTTACACACTTTCATATAAACATATCAAACTGTATTTACCTCAGGCAGCTGATGCCACTGTAATATATCCCTGATGACATAAACCAAAAAGCAATTTACACTCATCTACTGTATGACGTGTGTGCAGTATTCATGTAATGATTATTATTGAAGTGTGTGTATATGGTGCCTTTAGGTAGCAATATACTTGAGACAAAATGAAACTGCTGTCAAACATGGCGCTAACAGACAATGTCTGTATGCGCACTGCAGCTTGAGGAATGTTTAGTTAATGACACTGGAGGAGAGAGATATGAGGTGGAGCCTCTGTAGCTTCACAGTCATAGGAAAGCCCACTTAGAAAAGTTTAAATATCTACAAAAGTTACATTGGTAAATAGATTTTAAAATAATGTTACCATATTAGGGCAACATTCATGTCTTCTACACACCTGTCAACATGTTGCCATGTATGGGACATCCAATGTGTGTGTTTTTTAGTTGACTAATGAAGATTTTTACATATTTGTTACATTTCTCTTTGTACAAGCCAAACATAATGCATACAATTCATGTAGGTTTCTTCTGCATGCTTGTAATGCTGTAATGTACACGTACACCCCAGACTACTAAGTAACCAAAATCATAATACGACAACATATTACTCTGTTTCCCTGTGGTTTATCACTCCATGCACATCACTGTCATTACAAGGCAATGGAAAAATTGAAACACAGAGGAAGAAATTACCTGTAAATTGGTTTCATTATGTATAAAACAACAACAGAAGGACTGCTTGAGAATGCATTACATTTTGCTCTCAATGAGCATCAAAAGGAGGTCCTGGTAGGAGCATTTTAATAAGCAAGACATTTAATATGTCTTCTTAATGTGTTTGCAGGAAACCAGATCTGTTTTTATTTTAGATCTTTTCTTTCAATTGACACAATTTTGCTCCTCATGGAGCGACTAACAGAAAGACCTCATCAGCTGAGGATGCAGATAAAGGGGAACACGGAGGAGAATGTGACCTTGTCTTTTCCAAAGTTAATACCAGCGAAATAATGATCAAATGTTACTTTTGAAATGAGAAAAGATCTTTTAACCTATGACTTTTATGCTTGTTGTGGGATTTAGAGACAATTACATAGTACATTTCAGGTGAACATGGCAGTTTAGTGTGACGACTGGTGCTGAAGTTATATCAGAAAGCACTAAGACACAAATACCGTATAAACTTTAAACACTTCCAACATTTGTTTGATCCCTAGTACTGCTAATACTGTAAATTAGAATATAACTAAAAGCTGGGATACGTGTATGTGGAAAGCATTACCCATTAGCATTAGCGTTAGTGTGAGCATTTTGCTTTCTTTTTACCAGAAAGCCGTTGCAAACAGAACACTTCTGAGGTTCAGGCAACATAACTTGTTGGTTATGGATCGGAAAATATCATGATTTACGTAAAAATAGACCCTTTCTAGAAGAAAGCCCTGAAAGATAAAGTCGCCCATGATGGTTTGATGATGTCATTAACATTGTGCTTCTGTTCTTAATTGACCTCCAAAACAATGGGTGTTTGTTTTGGGGCTCTTGGACAAATGGGTTTTTGCCCAATGGGACATTTTTTTGACTATTGTGGTTTTGGAATGATGGGCCCTCTGAACAATGGCAGAGCCAGAGATATAAAACAGTAGATATGACATTATGTCCTAACTAATGGAAGTGTGTCTGCTATCTCACCTGATTATTGTTCACAATCGTCACTGATAGGTAGCAACTGGTTATCAGCGGTTCTGGCCTATGTTCTGCACCCAAAGGACTGAGGAAACCAGAGAGACTGGTATCACTTTCCACACGTCAGTATAGAGCCGATGAGTTAGATATGAGTCAACTTAACACCCCCAAAAATAGTGAATGGGGTAACTTTACTATTAGCTACAAAGTAACGGACTAGTTGAGTTCTAAGTTACTGCTGATTGCTAGCGCTCACCAGATGGACAGGGAGTAACTCAATCTATGACATTAATATGTTAATATATTCCATCCATGCCAAGTTCTTGTTAACTTTTACAGAGGAGCAATAGAAAGCATCCTGACAGGAAACATTACAAACTGGCATAGAATGTGCAAAGCCCAGAATACCAGTGGTACTCTTCTCCCAAGCATCAGTGATATTAGTAACAACGGGTCCATGCTGAGAGCCCAAAGGATATTAAAAGACAAAACCAATCTAGCCACAGCTTGTTCACCTTGCTGCCATCTGGCAAGAGATACGGTCTTAGCTCCAGACCAGTCGTACCAAAAGACTTCAGAGCAGCTTCTTTCCTCAGGCTGAGACTCCAGCCTCAAAATATAATATAGTTTTCATCAGTGTGTTCTTTTTTATTGATGATTATCATTATGTATTATTATTTAGGATTTCTAAAGATATTGATTGACGTAGTATATTGAAATAACAATGACGTTCAGGCAAATAATAACAATGTAAATCATTGTCTGCAATATGAATGTACAATTATGAGAATATCTTCATGATTGAAAGCATGATTTGTTCTTTTGGAGTTACAATAATCAAACGCTTTGTTTTGTGTAGTTCATTTCAATTGCACAATTGTCTTACACCCATTACTTTGGATAAAACAAACAGTATTGGTGTACGGACAAACACAAGGATTATACAATACAATCGGTTCCAGTTTCAGCAAGTTTAAAACTGGACCCGGGTAAGATGCCGGCCATATGGTTCCATCACGGAATGGCACGCATCTAATGGCCGCCTTCTGTTCTAAATCATGGGCATGGCACGGTTTAAACCATAGACTTGATTGTGATACTCACATTCTAAGTCCTGTAACTAAATGTGTTGCACCAGTGTGGACCAGCCAATAATGTGTGCAGCAAACTATCGCCTGGTATTAGTTGCACTATGTAAAATACTGTGCTAAAACTGTGGCATTCCTCTGAACTTTACTGAACTGTTCATGTAGTTATGGAAGAGAAATCAATTTTGAGCTTAAAAATGAATCCATAACCCATCGAAAAAGACTCCTGCACCTTCTCTTCCCTGAAGAAATTAGAATAAGTGAACAATAACAATTCCCTTATCTTAACAGCCTGTGGGAAGAAACTGTAAAGAATAATGAAAAGAGAGAGAACATAATTAGGCGCGAGAAAGGACTGAGATACAGATATAAAGCACACACACACACACACACACACACGAATAATATGTGCAGAGGTTAGCAAACAGAGTGAAAGAGGCAGGGAGCTATCAGGGAAGTGAATATAATGAAAGAGATAGATAGAAAAAGACGACGAGAAAAAGGGATACAGATAGATTTGGAAAAAAATGAACATAAGTAAAAGCGGAAAATAGGTGTGAGAAACAGAGGTGGGTGGAGAGCTAGTTGGAAAGCTCCTCAGCTAAATACTGTTTGATTAAGCGTTGTTGTGTAGTTCAGACAGCTCGGCAATTTGATCCAATGGGCTTCTGGCAAACAAACTGCAGTACAGAGAAGCTTTTCCAACTCAGTTTTGGGATAATTGCCTGTAGATATATCCTTTGGCTGGCAGGGGGTTTAGTTACAAATGCTGACACATAAGGTAAAGTATCCCCACGTGGATGAGAAAGTGAACCAAAAGGTTTGGAGTTATTGTGGGCAGACAGTTGGGGGTACACGGGAAAACCGTTTTGGGACTACAAGGTTGGATCTCTTTACCTCACTTTGTGTGTTCTTTTTAAAGCATTTATCTCAAAGTTTGTGGCTTGACACACATTCTCTGACACACTGTAACACACTGGAACATGACAGAGAAGCATATGTATATTGACACAAGCAGTAATGCACACTGTGCCACACTGACAAAGGCAAGCAGAGACACTCTCACACAAGTATTTACGTTGTAGTTTATGATGTTCTGAAGCACCTCAGACTGTGTTTTCTCTGGCAGGAGAGGTGTTGAGAGCCCCTCTATTGTTCGGCTGCTAGTATAAGAACACACTCCACAGGACTCTAGGCCCTACTTTCATAACCCACTTCAAAAGCCACCGGGAGTCGGGACACACAATCCTATCTATAACCCTTCTCAGAACTCTTTTGCACCCCGCCAGCTTCCTCTCTCACCTTAACCGACTCGATTTTCCCCTCACTTGCTGTCACCCGCCTCCCCTTCCCTCCATTCCCCTCTTCTGCTTGACCTATTGTTTACCTATCCTCTTTCCCACAGAAAGAGAGAGGCTTAGCTTCACTGTCAAGAGGACTGACGCTGACAAACAAAGCAGTGTGGGAGCTGCAGAAAAAGAACAACACTAATGCTGCGTTCACCCCAAAAGCGTTGCAAACAAAGCAAATTTTCGCCGCCGCCGCAAATGATGCGAATAACGCGGCGGGAATGGGCGTTGCAAGAATTCGCCTAATTCACGCAAGATAAAATGTTCCCAACTCTTGCGAAAAATTCGTGTGACGGCGAATCGCGAAAGCCAATCAGCGTTGAGATGCTCCGCCCGTCATCACCGCCGTCCTGCCGTTTCTGAATCAGACTGCTGCTGGTCCACCCGAAGTAGCGCTGGAAGCGGCTTCATTCAGACGCAGTTCCTGAAGCTGTATGTGTCTATGGATAATATTATGAACCCAGACACGTTAGCGTTTGATGTTCCGACCTTCGTGAAGTTTCCACAACAAGTATAAAGCAGAACTAGAGGTTATTTCAATGGTGGATGGAGGAAATAGTAACAGTTTTTACGGAGATAAGCCGCGCCCCCTTTCCGTCGAGCAAGTAAACTCACGCGTAGTGTGAACGTAGCGTAAGAGCAATTCCAGGTAGAGAGAACTACATTCCCCATGACCACAGTCAGTGGCGGTTCTACATGTAATTACGCCCCGGGCGAGACCCCCCTCCGAGCGAAAAAAAAAGTCGGAAAAATGTTTTATTTTGAAAAAAGACCGGATACATCCGTCTGTGCGTAGCCTCAAACGTAACATCTTGACACATGTCAAGAGGTTCCGTGATACGTTACCCCAAAAATGAAACTTAAAAGTCTGTTTGAACTCGGTGTTCTGGATTAAAATCAAGGCAGAGTTACTGAGATCGCCAAAAGAGCTCTGAAACCCTGCCTCCATGTCAACACCCTGTCTTTGTGAAGCGGGTTTTAATGAAGTTACAGAGTGCACATAAAGGTTTAAGTTAGGAGTAGAGTCAGTAGACTGGATATAAACACACATCGGTCTTTTTCTCCCGTCACCCCGAGGCGGGACCGGCTCGTAGCAGAGAAACAAGCTCAGGGCTCCACTAATGCAGCGTAATGGTGAGTTGTATCTTTATGCACTTTATAATTGTCTTTATGCCGGTCATATTACGTCATATTTATTACGTCATATTTTGCGCCCACACCGTGAAGGCCGGTCCGCGAAAAAATTGTCTGACACAAAACCGGTCCGTGGCTCAAAAAAGGTTGGGGGCCGCTGCATTAGAGTATCGCCCTATAGCCCACAGTGGATCCCCCCCCCCCCCCCACACACACACACACACACACACACGGCCCGCAGCCGCAGGGGGCGCCAATCTGCCAATTCCCCACATAGTGATATGATAGATAATGGAAAACCGCTTCGCGGCCCAGATGATATATATATATATATTTTTTTTTTAAGTGGTAAGTGGTCGTGCCGCCCCCCACGTGTCATGAAAAAGTGCCGCCCCGGGCGGCTGCCCGGTTCGCCCGTGCCCAAAACCGCCACTGACCACAGAAGCATTTAATGTTGATACCTACAAGCCTTTTTGTGTAGACGCGAATCATAGCAAAAAATAAAATGGCATGCAAGAGTTTCACTCTGCTTTCATGAGAGCTTTCACTTGTACTTGCACACTGCGCTCTGCAGCTCAGCCAAAATGCATTTAACACTCTGCTTACTTGATTGCTCGAGAGGCAAACCCTGTGCAGTGATATTGCAGTAATTGGACTCATTTGCATGGTGTTTGGTTGCACTGTCTGTTTGTCTTCAGTCAAGTGAAACATTGAGTTCTAATTGCCTTCTGAACCTCCTGCTGCAACTCCAGGTTTATCTATAAAGAAAATGCATCCCACTCATTATAACTTTCAACTCTTAACATGTAGGAGTTGCAACCAAGAGGTTGTTGGAATATGAATAAGCAAGTTTATAATTAACCTCATCGGCTCGGAGCTTTTTTTTACAGATTTTTCGGAAATGAGGAAGTGAGTTTTAAAAAACTAAAACACTTCTAGATCATCAACCACAGGTCCGATCTAATACATTTAAATGGCTAAAGTACTGTAAACCCTTGTGAGAAGAGAAACAGTAGACTACATTTTAAAAAAAAGATCGTTATATTTTTATAATTCCGTAATTCCGTAAGCTCCTTAACATGACTGAGCGATTATAACTTTTCACTATTTAACTAATTTAGTACCCCTGACTCAGACTCATCTGAAAGCGCGTCAGATGACACGCGCTGACGGAGACGGTCATTTGAAGTACACAACGGTCATGGTGTGAGCAAGATTCAGGTCAAAATTTTCTGAAACATTTTTCTTTGAAAACATGTCATTGCTTGTGTTTATTGTGATTATTATTGTAGATTTGGATGCTTTCGGTCTTAATCTTTCTAAAGAGGTGCAGTATTACTCTGTGGCATGATGGGAAGGCACCGGAAATACAATTCAAAAACTCGGGGAGCGATCGAGGAGTCATTTTTTTATCAGACTCTTCACTTTTGATCATATTTATGCAGAAAATAAATAATAAATATTAATTTTTTATTTAATTTTTTTAAAGGCAAGGAGTTGCTGATTCTTTAGAGATCAAGGACAATAGGGGCTGGTATTCATATCAAGGTCATATGAGCTGTAGAACACCTGAAGAAGCCCTAGGGTATCCTGATCAGGGGACCCTAGGGCTGATGGATATACGATTCAGGTGCCTAAAATACTGAGGCCCTAAGAAATCCTCAAATATTACCTATAGCAGCAGGTAAATAGGTGGTTCTTAAGCCTCCCGCCTTTTAATTTCTCTGTCGTTCACCGGCCGGGCCGGCGACATGGAAACGCAGATTCCCTGTCCCGCCGTGATGCCTTCTGGTCCTCTTTCACCCTGCCGAGGACGTCAGGCCCGGGGAATGGATGTATGGTATCACAAGGGGACATGTAGTGGAGGGGTGCTACATTCGGCCACACCACAAAATGGCCGCCGTGGCCGACACTACATCTCCCAGAATGCCTCATCACTCTCCCCTTAAGGTATTAGTAAGATGTGTTATTGAGGTACATTATACAGTATATACGCCAACATTACCAGTAGTAAGATATATTATTGTATTATTGAGGTACATTATATACACGCCAACATTACGTGACTGGAAGTGGATTTTCTACAAAAACATCTGTTAAAAACCCGACTTCCCAGGCAAAAATCATGAGCTGTTGCTGCTCTCGTCTCTTTATTTGAGGAGACACTCATGCACTCATGCACGCGCACACACACACACACACACACACACACACACACACACACACACACACACACACACACACACACATACACACACACACCTCATGCTGCGTGCATCTGCATGTGTGTGTGTGTGTGTGTGTGTGTGTGTGTGTGTGTGTGTGTGTGTGTGTGATTTTCGTCAAACTCCTGCTTTTTATCGGAAAAGCATGACTCCATATGACCTACATGACAAAATATGGATATCATCAGAGAGATAAGACGCTGGTGAACGCGGAGATGTCCCTTATGTGTTTGTGGGGTTTAGAAATGTGAGCTTCAGAGCAGTTTAGAAAAAGCGGTACGTCTGCGTTCTTAGAGAACATTGTGGTCAGATTTAACATGGAGTCCAATGGAGCAGTTGGTTGGCGTTCATGTCGCGTTCAGGTTCAGAGAAGCAAATGTGTAAGTCTGGATTCCATCGAATCCAGACTTACACATTGATCTGACCCTTTGGAAGGTCAGATCAAAGCCATTCTTTTTTTTTAAGAAAGTCTATATATATATATATATATATATATATATATATATATATATATATATATATATATATATATATATATATATATATATATATATATATATATAACCAGCTGCCCGGGAAAGATTCAAGCATTCGGATTTACATCTTCATTACTGCAGTCGGACCTCAAGTCTTTAAAGCTTTATTTAGATAATGTTTGGTGCCATGAACATAACTAACAACCCAGGAAAGCAGGCTGCCAAACCTCAGAAGCATGATCTGGAATCTGCTCTGTCTGCTCTGGACCGTGCCAACGACCAGATCCGCAGTCTAACGCAGAAGATCAGCAACATGGAGAAATCTCAGGGAGGATCTGAGATGGAAAGATTTCGAATTTCTGAAGGTTATGCAGCAAGAAGCAATCTGAAGAGGAAAAAAGATCAAAGTATCTTCAGAGAGTGATTTGGAACTCGGCAAGCTTCTAAAACACCAGGAGCGCCTCAAGGACCAGGAGCGCAAGATGATGGTCGCCAAACATGAGGCAGAGACCCAAAAACTCTGCAAAAAGAATAAGGATCTGTCTCGGAGACTTGGAGAGAGCCAGACGGAGTTGATGGAGCTGAAGAAACTCAAATGAGAAGATGTTGTTGATGCTCAGAGAGGCGAACGAGGAGCTCAGCAGAAAAGAAGAGCCTTGGCAAAATAAACATGCCGCTCTGGAGTTGAAACACAAAGAGGACATGGACCAGACCGTGCAGTCCAGAAGAAAAGAAAACCAGAAAACCCAGAAAACTCTGGAGAGCAAGTTTAGGATCGAGCTGCGCCGGAATTCACACTTGCTGGAGAAACTCAAAAAGAAGAACGACGAATGCAAGCTCCTGGAGGACATCTGTCTTAAATTAAAAGAGAAGAGTTGAGGATTCTTTGCCAAGCCGATGCAGGAAAGACAGATTGAATCAAACAAACTGAAAAGGAAGATGCGGGAGACGGAGACAGGTTTTTTCACTAGGATGTTCGGGAGGACGACGCACAACGGCGACGGCCCCGTCCTCCATCAGCCTTAATCTTTAGGAATAGGAGGATGTGGCATCTCTACAACTAGGAGGAGGAGGAAGGAGAATGTGAGATTCTTTAGCTGAGGGTGATCTTCAGTAATACCTCTTCCTCCCCACCCGCTATTCCAAAAACGCAGAGCTACACAGTGGCTAGTGATTAGCACTGTAGTAGCACTGTGTATTGGCAATATTCACTTTAAGATCATTGGAAATTGAATGATCATCTCCAATTAGTCATATCCTCCAATATCTGTAACCCTTAGGAATAGGATGATGTGGCATTAGGAGGAGGAGAAAGGAGAATTTTAAGATTCTTAAGCTGAGGGTGATCTTCAGTAATACCTCTTCCTCCCCACCCACTATTCCATATGTGTATAGAGCTACACAGTGGCTAGTGATTAGCACTGTAGTAGCACTGTGTATTGACAATATTCACTCATAATTGGAAACTCTAAATGATCATCTCCAATTAGTCCTAATAGTGTTGGGGTTTCTCCTTGTGTTCAGGTTATCCCAAAAGAATAAAAACAAAACAAAAATCTATGTTCCCGCCTCTCTTTATAAATGTAAACAGTATTAATACAAATCTATGACATTATGGTGACTTTAAAAAAGAAGTGCTGGTAGATGTTTAATTTGTGATTTTAATAAACTGAAACTGATCAATAAAATTATTATTATAAAGTAAGTTTTTTAGGTTAACGGCAGGAGCTGGTTCTGTAATAAACGATGATATTCGACAGTAAGAAACATGTGACCTTCATCACTGACTGGCTTACGGATATTTTTTATATTAGTAATATTTACCGGTACTCACGTCCTGTTTCTTTCATTTCAGTTGATGAACCTCAGGAAGCACAGTCTAGAAACATGTTTAAACTGCTTTTAAAAAGTGTCTCTCTGAATAACTGCAGGTAGTCGGAGCTTTAATGATAAAAAACACGGAAATATTAAATACTATCTATATCGTCTAAATGGGCTAAAGTCTGATTTTGATTTCAGGACCATTTACTATATATTTCTATTCATAATTAACAGGATTTAAAATGATAAAACGTACTATATTTATATATATACACTGTAAAAAGTAAAGTAAATGTCAGTTCATTATAGCACATATTGTAGCAATACAATATTCATGTGCAACTGTCAGCCTTATTCTGACGAACATAAATATATCTTTCTCTCCTTCACTATCAATCAATCTCCAGAAATCACCGTCAGAGCTATGGAACAAATAAAACATAAATGATCTCTTACGAGTGTAAATATTAATTAGATGACTTTCAGCATGTGGACATTAATTACAACATTTTCTCCTTCTCGAAAGGCACATATAAAGGCATGAATAAACTTTGCATCCCCCCCAAAAAAAAAAAAAGGTCACTGCTGAATTCAAATAACAACATTTTGTGACTCCCCATCTGTGCTTTTATAAATAATATAATAAAGAAAATGGCAATCACTTTCAACTAAACCAGATATAAACATTTCAGACACAAAACTAAAAGTGCAATCACAAAATGTGCAATCACCAAAAAGTTATATCTGTGCAAAAAATAACTAATATTTGGCACACAAAAAAATGCTTATTGTGGCTTCAATTAACCTGTTTTGCACTGAATATCTTTTCAAGATAATAACAATAAAGTGCAACCTGTAAAAAACTAAACAAAACAAGTTCAAATATTTGTCAATAAAGAGTTTTAAACTGCATATCTTTTTAAAACAACAATAACGTGCAACCTGTGCCAAACAAAACAGAGTTAGTGCAGACACAGTATGTGTGAGCCATCAGGTTTTATCAGTATTAGAGGCTGCAATGAGCCTGCTTTAAAAGCCGGCTCTCAATTCATGCTCAATGTTGAGCTTAGAGCTGTAGTTTGTTTTGAGAGACAACAGCAGAAAAGCCGATCTCACGAGGTAGGATGTGGCGAGTCGCCAAGGATCTTGGCCGTCATGCATAACCTGTTAACGGCATAACGTAAACATTTACACGAAAGTACAAACATTTTTAAATTTTCAGAAGTGCTGCTATAGGCTTAGACTGCTGGGGACATCTTAGGATACACTGAGCTCCTCTTCTCTCTCTCTCTCCTTCTGAATGAATGAATGTCTCTTCAATGCACATTACTAACTCTACTTCTTTCCCGGAGTCTTTGTGCTTCCTCGCCTCAAGTTTCCATGGATCGTGGCTGTGTCTGGAGCCGGTCCTGCCTCCTGCCTTGTGTCTCCTACCTCTTGTCTCCTACCTCCTGCCTCCTGTCTCCTGCCTCATGCCATGGCGGCCCTCCTGATGCCCCTCCTCTCTACCTCCTTCTGCTTCATGGATCGTGGTTATCTGGATTGTGGTCCATGCATATACTACTCCTTATATGAATCATTTGTCATATTCATTGCATCTGCTGTAACTCTGTTACGTTGTTCATTCTGGTCACATGACATCTATTGCTTCTGTCCATCCGGGGAGAAGGATCCTCCTCTGTTGCTCTCCTGAAGGTTTCTTTTTCAATTTTTTGGGGGGAGTTTTTCCTGATCCGATGTGAGGTCCCGGGACAGGGATGTTTTATGTGTACAGACTGTAAAGCCCTCCAAGGCAAATTTGTAATTTGTGATTTGGGTCTATACAAAATGAACTGAATTGAATTTTGCCATGTATTTATTAATGACTTAGTTGTATGTGCGTGTACTTTGTACTTTTGTAATATGTGACATTCTTGAAATACAAATAATCCCAAATACAATAATTCCCTCTGCGCCCCACCTGCAATGCTAATGCACCCCAGTAGAGGGGCACACCCCACAGTTTGAGAAATACTGGTTTAATCTATTCCTCACATTGCATATGAGTTTTTATTTTTTGACAGACACCTCCCTCTTAACTCTTAAAATGCTATGCAATCTTAGCAGAATATTTTGCTGGAATAAAGCAATCCAACCCCCTACTGTTTAAGTGTTGAGAAGTACAGTATTGTAAGACTTTGAGTTGAACGGATAGCCGTAAAAACAAAGTCCTGAGGGCTGAATGTGACAGTGTATCCACCAGAAAAATAATCTTCTTAAGAATGAAGGTTAGAAATGCCTTCACCATTGGAGACTGAGCGCAGGCGCTAACCTGATCTGAGGCTTCAGAGAGCCAGCAGGGACCCAAAGGCAGGGTGCTTTAGTGACGGATCACAGAGGGTAAGGGAGAGAGATGGCTTTGGGGGTCGGATACCGTCAAGCCATCCTGATGATCTGAAACAGCAGATCTGTGGGAGTGATGCTGCAGACTGTGTGTGTCCTAATGGGATCCTAGATCTGCACTATCTCGCTGCTTCCATGTCCCTGCAGCTGTCCCGATAGCCAACAACAGAGCATCTATCGATGGTGATGCTTCGCCCCCATTCCTTAACTTCCTCCCTTTAGGCTGTCACAAAGTGTTCAAACCACAGTCCTGGTTTGACAGTAACTGGTTGTAAAGTAGCTGAACTCCAGTGCAAGACCGTGTCGATGCAAGTGTTTGGAAAGGTACTATACTATATGATCTGTAGATTTGAATATATAAATGTAAATGTATGTTTATATATATTTACATACACACATATGTATACCATAGCACTGTAAGCACACACTCTATGTATGTAATTGGAAAGACATAACAATGGAGCAGAACATATAAAACACAATAACAGTACACTTGAAAGTAGTTTAATGCTCGCAGAACATTTGCATTGGACTCCATCTCATAAAAGCATGAACATGATCAGAACAAAGCATAACGAAATGAAATATTCAGGGGATGTTGAATGAGAACTGATGGGATTTTTAAATATGCAAAAGTAAAGTTTGGGCTGCAGGCGATATTATCACAAAGCATAACCAATCAACTACAAAAGTGACAGATTTCAAATAGAGGAGGCCCTGTCAAATGACAACAGACAGGGACGTTTATCCACTCCCTGTTGCGTAACTACAGCTGCATGGAAAAGGTGCCCTGAAACAGCATCTACTGTGAGATACATGATCTACCTCCTGCCATGGCATGACCCTACCCCCTGCTGATGTGTCATTTTGGGCTACACAAAATAAACTGAATTGAACTAGATCTTCGTTTGAAGCTCAAACATCCTTAAATAGAGCAGGAATGAGTGGAGACACCGACAGTCATGTCATCTACGTCTCGTGTGTTACTACACAGCTGGAATGGTCACAGTAACAACGTCATTAACCTAGAGGCTCCCCTGGCTGCTAAGATCTATTTGTTTAGAGGACCATTTCTGCCATGAAAAGAAGAAAAAAAGGATGAAAATTTACACATGTTCAAAATGAGTCTGCTTATTGTAAGGTTTGACGAAGTGTCTCATAATTCAGATTTGCTGAGTCAAAATCTCGAGCTTTTCATAAAATTAGAATTTGGATTCATCATAATAATTTGCATTTGTATCAAGCACAACTTTTCATCCACCCTTTTTTTCAACCTAACTTCTCATAATTCTGATCATAAATGACACCGTTTTTCATCATCTAGATGTAGTATCTAATCCATTTGACATACCTGTAAACATTTTAATATAAATCAAACTTTTGAACCTAACTTGGGTATAACTCAGCTTGTATCATTTTACCACATTGCAAATGTTCATCTAGTGTGTAGAGCTATTCCTATGATCTTTTCATAAACCTGGACTGTTTGCTCCTTTTTGATCTTTGAGACTAATGAACACAAGAACTGACTGATACTGTAAATGCAGACTGTCTCGTATCATTTCTCCCTCTCTCTCAATTCAATTTAATTTAAATTAAAAGTTATTGGCATTAATGTTAAATAAAGACAATATTGCCAAATAATCTCTCTCTCTCTTTGAAGGTTTCACAATCTTACTCTTCCACTTGCCTTCTTCCAAAATATAATGTCAGCCAAGTAGATTGGATTTGCCAGAATACATTTCTATCTCCACCAATGGGACCATATCTTCCCAGGTCATCCATCCATGAGGTGCTGCTTCAGATGAATTCCACCTCTTCCACCTCAACCATGTTTGTCCCAGCTCCCATTATGTGACCCCAAGTCCCTCATCATACTATAATATTCATACAGTTTCAGAATAACTTGCATCCCCAAAGTGTACTTCAGGTGCCAAATCACTTTTTTTTCTCCCTGGCTTAAAAAAGTCCAGGTTCAGGGAGAAGCTGCTAGATTTCCCTGCTGATGCATATACATATATATTTTACAATGCATCAAGTTGGTGAGGTCGCAGAGTCATAAAGTAAACATCTTTATTCTCAGAACTGTGTAAATGTAACTTAGTTGAAAACATTAAAATGCTGTAAAATTGTTGGCAATGACAAAAACACAGGGTTTGATTAGGAAAAAAAGTACTTATTTCTTCATGTTCTACAAGGTTTGTGTTTAGACACAGGTACAAACTGTCTGCAATATTACAAGAACATAATGTATTCTTGAACGTGTCAATTAAACACCAGAACGTGTCAGAAGTGAGGGACTATGTGATAAAAAATAAAACAGATTCAGCACAGTGTTCTGCTCACATGCTGGCTCTGTTTGCACTCTTTGTTCAGGGTATGAGAATCAGAAGAAAATTGCTAAGTTTCTGACCTCACTGGGTTGTGTTTAGTACTCCTCTCCCCCTGTGAGGGGTGAGAGTAAAACATGCAACCTGCTCGGGGTGGGAAGATCACCTGTGCCTTTCTGCCTAACGACACACACACCTGAGAGCAGCTGAGGCCAGCCAAGTTGAGGGACTAATCTGGTGAGCTCGCCTGCCTTATCATGCAGGTTTTAAAAGCATGATTTTAGCAATGTCATATAATTTGTTGTTTCTTTTCTTTTTAAAGAGTCCTTGCCAGAGCAACCACTGTTTTTCCCAGGCCTTTTATATCTACATGTCCTTTTAAAGTTATCAATTACATGTGCTTTTTATGTTTGATTTTAGCTTGTGCTGAAGAGAGGGACACAGGGGCAGAGCAGCCATATATATTTTGCATGGGCATTTTATTATTGTGTTGTTTTATTTGGTTTGCTGTGAATAAGTATATTTTATGTTGTTGGTGTGATTATTTACTGTTATTCAGCTCTGCACTGGCCTCCCTGACTGTGCAGTTTTAGTCCCACATGGTTTAATTTCTAGTTTGTACACTTGTGATTTAGTTATAGTTTACCCAATTTGTTAAAGTCGTATGGTTGGTACGTAGTCTCTGGCTCCAGTTTACTCTGGGCGTTGTGCGGGGTTTATCACCGGGTCACACTTATACAACGCTTTGTATGATATCTTATGAAACAGTTACCGTAAACGTCGGGTTACGAGCCGCTACTTCCTTCGGTCAGTGTCCCCGTTAGCTCCCCGCTGTAGCCAGCTGGGGCTCCTGCTAGCGCTCCGTTACTTCCCCGCTAACTTCCCCGCTAACTTCCGCTAGCTCCCCGAAAACCACCGAAGGTAGCGGGATCAGGCTCGACACCCGACCTGGGCAGAGGGGACGCAGGCAGTAGCAGCAGCAGCACTAGCTAGCAGCAGCGCTAGCTAGTGCTGCTACTAGCTTGCTACAGCGGGGACACTGACCGGCTTGTAACCCGACGTTTACGGTACTCCTAATTTCTTGTGCGATTTCCTACAAAAGCCAGCAACACTATAGAGCCTTTTCAAAACGAACCTCTGTCTTCACAGGATAGACTCAGTTAGGTTTGGACAACAACACTAATAAGTTAGGTTCAGATCAGGAAAAGATCGTTGTTTGGGTTCAGACAGCATACAGTCCATCTGAAACACACACATAGAACGTCTTAGAGGAACAGCGCAATAACAGTAAGCCCCCTTACACACACACACATGCAGAAGGTTAAACCCATACCCTCATTAAAGTAGGAAGACATCTGCATGTAGAATGGGGTGAGACAATAGGATCAGTGCGGTAGCAACAGAGGGCAGATTAAAGCTAATGGCATGTGATGTCCAGCTGCTGGCTCAAATATGTTGCAGCCATCTGTTTTACCACGCTAGTTTAACACATTCAAACTTCAACAGAAACAAAGACCTTAAAATATGCTGTGTACACTGTGAAGCGCTTACATTCAGGTTCGTGGAGCCTTGAGGTAAGTCTCCTGGGATCCGACAGGTCACGGGTCAAACAGCCGTCAGTAGAACTCACAGTGACTGAAGAGATTTGCAGGGCTGAGAGCAGTTAAAATGTTATGACACAGCAGAGGCAGCTGGATCAATGATTCAGTACGGTCTGATCTAGGTTTGATAAATGCTGTTTTGCATTTGGAAAAGGTCATGTGTCAATGCTTACAGATCAATTGTTTTTTTGCAAGAGGCCCGTTCCTTCGAAAGGACATTAACCTGCTTAATAGGAGTCCTATGTACGAGTAATTATATTCATTAAAACACAATTTCAATTTTTTAAACGGCTAAAATAACTTGGGTTTAGTATGAAGATGAAAATATGAAAAAACTGAAGAACAGCTGCCTTTCAATGTCACCTCAAAGTAGTTTTTCCAACCGTAGTGGCTCTTTAGGAGTGTTTGTGCTTTTCTCTGAGCATTAAAGATCAACGTTATAACAAATATGACTTTGTTATGCGATGTTGTTGTTGTTGTTGTTAGCGTGACAATGATGCAGGTCTATTTAAAGTGCATTTCACCCACGTTCTATCCATTCATATGAGACAGCTGCTTTTTGTTTGCCCATTTAAACCCAGTCTCACTCCCAACTCGTTAAATATCCAGCTATAAATGAGCTATACATAGCGAGACAGTCCACACTTTTTGTCAGCGACCCGATTGTCACTCGCTAATCACGTGAGTTGTTCGTCAAGTTCACGCCAATATCTCCTGTGAAGATGGAAGTTTATTTTGACACCATGCATGTACGAGTTGAAACTGACATTCTGTCTCTGAACCCGTCCCTCTGGGACTCGTTGGCTCATTTCCTTTCTTCAGGTTTGCATCAAACTTGTGCACCTTGCATTACAATCAATCATGACGGTGGCAGTGTTGACTTTATCAATGAACATTAAGTATTTATTGTAGCGACAACGTAAATAAAATAATATACAAACACGGTGAAATCTCTGTTCGTTATGCCCCATCGAGTAAAGACGAGGCGGAATTTTTACAGCCAGGAGAAATATCCCTCAGCAAAATCCATAACAGTATCATGAACTTGTCTGAGAAAGTTATGACTAAAGCATTGACTAAAATTAAACAAATATTTCAACTGTTTGTTATTCTTCAGACTGACTGAAGCCCAGTGTCTTCCCCACACAGGGGTTTGGTCAGTGAAATGGATATCACCAACCACGGATATCACCCACCAACCACGGATATCACCCACCAACCACGGATATCACCCACCAACCACGGATATCACCAACCACGGATATCACCAACCAACCACGGACATCACCAACCAACCACGGACATCACCAACCAACCACGGACATCACCAACCAACCATTGACATCACCAACCAACCATTGACATCACCAACCACGGATATCACCAACCACGGACATCACCAACCAACCACGGATATCACCAACCACGGATATCACCAACCAACCACGGATATCACCAACCAACCAGGGGTATAACCAACCACAGACATCACCAACCACAGACATCACCAACCACAGACATCACCAACCACGGACATCACCCACCAACCACGGACATCACCAACCAACCACGGACATCACCAACCAACCACGGACATCACCAACCAATCACGGACATCACCAACCTCTGCCTCCTGTCCTATGCACCGATCCACCAAATGTTAAGGAGCTTCTGATCATGATGGTTTTAGAACTAAACACACGAGGCGTACACGTGAACCGTTCCTCCTTGTTGCTCTGGGTAATATCTCTGTCAAGACGAACACCCCTCCTGCTACTGTATACAGCAGCAACAACAAGCAGATGTAAGCCTCTTCCAGTTTTGGCTTCCTGAATTTCCACTGAATGACACATTCATACATCATTTCCGTTCATAACTTCAGAGCGGTTGACATTCACTGCTTTCATGCGACTTGTCTTGTAAGTCACTGCATGAGGTAAAACATAATTCCCTCAGGCAGGAGCTCCTTTAAGGGACTCAGCTACAGCACCCAGGGTTTTTAAAGATGCTTCTTGAACATCTGTGCAGCACACAGGCAATTTGAGATAAGACTCGCACAGGGGAAGTTAATTAGCAATATGGATCAGGCCTAATGAATACATGAAGTGTATCTCGAGATGTAAAAGCACTGGATGCATCTGTTAAATACAACTTTTATTTGAACCCATCTTAAAACTTTCCCATGTGCAGTTGTACTCTATAATTACAGATATTTCCTGGATCTCATTTGTATAGTACAAAGCATCCCAGGCTGTGCGCCTCCACGTTGAAGCCTCACAGACTGTAGTATCATGGTTCGCTGAAAATGCTCACTGATTTCTTTTATTTATTATTTATCATTTATATGTGATAGGAAGTAATTTGCTGTAATGCGTGTTTAAAGGAGCCATTTTATCTTGCTGTGCTGGTCCCGTTCTCTGTGGGGGAGCCCGGCTGTTCCTGTTCCTCTATCAACACCAATCACTGAAGCTGAACCAGTCTGCTGCTGCTGGAGCTAAAGGAGACTTCACACCCCTCTGCTATCTCTTCTTCCTCCCCTTTTCTTCTTCTTGCAGTAGCTTCTCTCTGCGTCTCACACTCCCTTTTTGTTCACCTGCAAATGTGTGAATGAAGTTCAGAGAGGCCAATTAAAGTGCACAGATGTCAGTAAATGAAAGAGATGAGGAAAAACAAAAGGAAATTAAGAGAGAGAATGTGGAGTGAGTGAACCTGACACTTCCACTTCACGCTCATCGTTATCGCGATGCATTACAGCAGGTGTTTGCATGGCTCAGAGCCACGTATTAAAAGAGAGCAATAGTGTCAGCTATTTTTATAATTACGGTTTCACTGGTGAATAAGTGATCAGCGGAACCACCTACTCTCTCTCTCCACATTGGTTTTAATAAGAGGTTTGAGGCAGCGCCATTTCAGGCATTTAGTTCATTTTGTCCCGCAACAGCTGTGTCCTTACCGTGATGATTCTAGTTACCATTGTGTGGCTGTGAAGAAAGAATAATACGTATTTTGTTTTGTCAGGCGGACATGCAGTAGGTGCTAGTCTGTTGATATCCACAAAGAAAAGACCTACAGCTATGCTGTTTCAGATTTGCAAAAGCTGCAGTGGAAACTTTCATAAATATTCACTTTGAGAGTGTGTTAAAACCCTGAAAAAATAAAAAAATACAAGAAACAGATTTTACCATCCCGAGAACAAAATAAATGCCATGGTAAGTAGTATCGCTTAGTGATGAGATTTTTAATAAATCTAGAATAAAAGGCATGAATGTCAGTCTTCATCAGTTGTTCTCTTATGATATGAGAACTGGGGTTAGAGTCTTAAAAAAAAAAAATCTCCAGAACAAGATGGCAAGTGGACCTAAAGTTCTTCTTTTTTTTTGTCAATCAAACATACTGAGATCTTTGCGTGTCGTAGCCCCTTAACTAGCTCACCAACAGAAAACCAAAAAACAATACATATTGACAATTGTTCACAAAACTTATGTATTCTTATTTAATGTCTTATGAGTTGATATAGCTAACTTGTTAGCATACAACATACCTTGTAGACATCCACCAGTCAGGGAGCAACATTAGCATTAATTTGGAGTCATGCTATTCAATTCAGTTTATTTTGTATAGCCCAAAATCACAAATTAGCCTCAGAGGGCTTTACAATCTGTCCCGGGACCTCACATCAGAGAAATGCTATGGTCACCCGATGAATCTAAGTCCAATATATATTCAGCTCTGTTTGGCTCTCCACCAACTCCTGTGAAGTAGATCAGTTTCTTCAGCTGCTAAATGGTCCGCTGCATATGTTAACAGCTAGTCGTTAACTTGTCTGTTGGCAGTTTGGTGTTGGGCAGGTTGCAAGCAGAAGGCTTTAAGAGCTTTTAATTCTGCAAACTGCCTATTGCGACCAAACATGATGCTATGAGAACGTCTACAAGCCCGAGCTGAGGGGACCTGAGGTAATAATTCTCTGATCATCACTACTAGCGACATCTTCTATATTACTCATTATTATACAACTATTGATTATAGCTGTTTTTAAAGCTGCGTTGGATATAACCTAATGTCAGTAGACATGACTTGGCAATGGGCCAAAACATCCCAAACCATCGATATGGTTCTTTTAATCCTGCAGTGTCCTCCTCTCCAATGTACCTGCATGACACGTCTTAAGGTCATATACAATGTTGCTGTCACAGTTGAGAAAAAAAAGGTGCTCATCCTGTCTACTTTAGACTAGCTCCAAATGAATGCCAAATGTAGTAGGTGCTTCTCTGTACATATAAAGCAGCTCATGGTTGCACTGTGCTGTCTTTGTGCTGTTCTGGCTGTGGACACTATCACTATCCTTTGTGTCTGTGGCTTGTTGTCCATTTAATCAACTTGATAAACAAAGTGTAAATGTGTCCACTGTACACCTGACTTTACTTAGCATTCCTTTCTGTTTGGCCCACTTTTAAGTTTCCAGTATTATCTTTTCTTTATTATTCTAGAGGGGGATTTTAAGGTGAAAGGTTTTCATTTTCATTAGCGGTTTCATAATGTGAGCATTGGGAACCTCTGGTGAACAGTAAATGTGATGAAGGGCTACACTAAACTCCATTTGATGTGGCAGTGAAGTATAACATAAGGGGACAAAATGAAGGATGCCACTGACAGAAAATGGGCGAAAAAGCATAATGACAGCAGTGTCAGAGATAACCTTCGTCAGGCAAGGGTAGACTTTGACCTGAGCTCCTCTAAGGGCCACACTGTATGGGAAGGGCTTCATCACTTCAAGAAGACATTGGGTGACATGTAGTTTACTAACAATAGTTTGGTTCAATTGTAACGCAAAAATATAGAGCAAATAAATCTTCTATCCAAAGATTTCCCCTCTCTGCTTGTGAGACATTGTGTAGAACAGGTGTGGGATGAGCGGCGCCTCACAGCTAAAGACCTTCCTTTCTGAAGAGATGAAGGAGTGAGGAAGACATTCAGAATAGCTATAATGTAGACGTTTAACGCTTGACTGATCGTACCGATCGAGGCGAGGACATCAAATAATATGATGTGCCATACCATAGCTGGTTTCAATCATACAAAAGGTCAAAGGCTGACCTACTCTGACAAGTAGGCTTTACACCTCAAATGATGGGTTTCAGGAGGGAAAAAGTACCGTTTTGAGCTCAGAATTTAAGAAAAATAAACGTCCTTTGAGCATGATTTCTTGGTATTTTTGTCAAATTTGACAATTTGGAAATATGCCTATTTGCTTTTTCAACAAGAGTATTCAGACACAATTATCATTATTATTACTCTTTTGTGTAGTTAATTTAAAAAAAGTGTAAAAACAAAACATTTTGTTTCAGTCTTTATGCTAAGCTAAGCTAACCAGCTGCTGGATTTAGCCTCATGGTTTATGAACATATATGAGCGGTATCAATATTCTCATCTAACCCTAAGCAAGAAAACACATATAATATGTAACAAAAATAATTACATAATTAAATTACATTGAATTACATTTTTTTATTCAGTTTATTTTGTATCGCCCAGAATCACAAATTTGTAGGTGAGGAGAAGGATTTTAAATGTGATTCTTGATCTCACAGGAAGCCAGTGCAGAGCAGCTAATACAGGAGTAATGTGATCTCTTTTCTTAGTTTGTGTTAGTACACGAGCTGCAGCATTCTGGATCAACTGGAGAGATTTAAGAGACTTATTAGTGCAGCCTGATAATAAGGAGTTACAGTAATCCAGTCTAGAAGTGTCTGATTTATTAAATGTTATGTAGGTGTAAAAAGGCGGTCCTAATCATATAATAAGTGCGTGTCCCAAATTGTGGAACATTATATCTCTACTTTATTAATGGTTCTTCTTGATTACCTCATTGTCATCTGGTTCTTTGTTTTAAGAAATGCTGTATAATAAAACATGAGATACAACATTATTAAAGCTCTTCAATACAATGTTGCTTATAGATCATATTTTAGATCAATGATCTTTTAGTGTTGAAAAAAACAGTATTATAGTGACCTACATTAACTGGTCAACTGAGCATGCAGTTCTTTTCCAGCAGTCATATTCTGAACACACACACACACACACACACACACACACACACACACACACACACACACACACACACACACACACACACACACACACACACTGTTATAAACACACACGCTGTTACACACATCCCCATCTGGGAGCTCCCCACAATCACCAATCTTCTACCATTAGCTGCAAAGCAGTTCCACTGGAGTAATTTAGGGTTTCTTCCCAGCTCAGGGACAACTGAGCAGCAGATGCTGAGGGAACAGTGTCATGTGTTTTCTCAAACCAAACTGGCAACCTTTCAGCTACAGGCCCATTTCCTAACCTCTAGGCTTCCCAAGTCTGAATATTTTTCACAAACACTTCACTTTCCACTTCTACTGTAGCCGCTCTAAATATCCGCAATGCAGTCTCAACCTACTGTGACTGCTAAGCGGCTCCACTGAAGCACTTGGGGGTTAATTGCCATTTTCAAGGACGTCTTGACAGAAGCGCTTTTAGTGCAGTTATGTCAGACTGTGCCTTTGACATAATTACTGATAATAACTTAGCCATTAGCACAACTACCATGCATATTGGTATAACATGATGTGGGGTGACAACTGATTTAGAAATACAGAAAAAGAAGAGTGGTTAGACATATTTTTCAAACGTCTATTTTAATAATAAAACGGTGATGAGGTCTGTCTGCTGTCACCCTTTATTATCTCACTTTTCTTCTCTAAAGATTACAGAAAAAATAAATAATAACAGTCTAAATAACTGTAGTGGGTGATATGATGAGTTCATGTTCAGTATAAAAGTCCGCCCACACATAGAAACCTTGGAGATTTTGTCTCTTCGCCTCTCTGTCTGCACACATAGCACTTGCATATGCAGACACACACATGCAGTGATCTCCAATGATGAGTAATGGGCCATTCAGCACATTGATATGAAGCTGCAACATGGCCGAGAATGACAAAGACTACCATCGTAATGCTCCATCATTCATGTCCATGTCTTTTTAGGGCTGCAGAAACCCCATTATGTCCAGACGTTTCTTTCATCTACACTGAACGATCTATGACATATTCTGTAGATCATTATGCACGGATCATAAGCAGGGTATATGTAGAGGTATGGTGCTACTAACAAGACACTGGCATTACTACGACCTTAACTAATACACGTAGAGAAGACCTGGATGAATTCAACAGCCGTGTATCGCTGCAAATGTGACACAAAATAAATCTGTTTCTCTTCATAACAAGAACATTTTATATTGTATAAATAGCTTTTCTCAGTAAACAAGATACATTTTTTGTTTTATTTTATTAACTTAATACATTATTTTAGTTTAAACAAGAAGAACACATTATTAGCATTTTAGCTTTTTATAACAATAATATTGTTATTTTACTGTTTAAGTTTAATTTAATTCCTAAATTAATACTCTGTTCTTTTTTCTTTCATCCCAGCTATATTATTTTTACTAGTATTATTATTGTATATATCTTTTATCCCTGCTGTTTTTATATCTTATTTTTTGTCTGTAAATTGCTGCTACTTGACACCAAATTTCCCCTCGGGGATTAATAAAGTATATATTCATTCATTCATAAGAAGGAACTTTAACATGTTAATTTAAACTTATTATTGAGTACAGACGGTGCCAAGATAACCAGGTACAGAGCCTCTGTGTAGGCACAATGTTTGTTTTCACTTTACGCTAATGACAATATGCTGAATATTAATATAATATAGTAATATAATATAATTGTCATATATGTTATGTTCCAATGTGTCTCCCACCAAGGCCCCATAAAACCATTCACTGCTCAGTAAAACTCATTAAGAAATGATAAAGTGTAAAACATGTCAATGGTACCATAAACTATAAGGTTTTCCCTCACATCCCTTTTCACTAAAACAACTTTCGATGTAACAAGAACAGTTTCTTGTTTGACCTAAATAAGTTAATATATAATAATAATGAGAAGAATCTGTTCACAAACCATGGCTACTTCTCATTATAATGACACACTGAATAGATCTGTGTTGTCACAGTGGCAGCAGAAATCTGACTGAGCAACGAAATGCGTGCAAAGACCATTACAAAGTAAATGGTTACAGGTTTGCTCTCTTTAGTTTTCAGTCTCCCCATAAACAGCTACTGTGCGTACAGAGTGTCCTTGAACACCCCGTGTAACGTTTGCCTTACCTGAGTCAGCACGTCACTGTGGAAGGCTGACAGCAAAGTATGTGACAGGAAGCTATTTGTTTGAATCAGGAAATGCCTTATAGCGTAGTTCTGCTGGATTGCCCATTGAAGTGTCTCATTGTGCCATCACACACACAGCGGGGACACTGCAACCGACACACCTGAAGGCAATGCAGCCATTAAGGCAGTGGCAGGGCCTTCTCTGCTGGTCTAAACAGAATCACAAATTTATAGCTATTTTATAATAGTTTTTTTGTATTTTTTTTATAATTACAAGTCATAGCTATTTCATAATGTAATTGTTTTTCACAAATACACTACATGTATTATACTTATTTTTCCCTATTAGCTTATTTTCTCATTGCACAGACAGGAGTCTTCATCTGTTCCTCTGCTTCAGGCCTCTAGTACGGCTCGGCTTGGGAGCTGGTTAACAGCATCTTATCCAATCACATTTCACCTCTCTTTCTCTGTGAAGAGTAGCCCGGTTAAACTACATGAAACGGCCTTCTAGAGTGTCTGAACTTCTAGCTTTTACTTAGAACCTAGAATATATACCTTGAAGCTCAGGCTGAAGCCTGAGAAACGTAATTTGCTGGTGGATTAATTGATGACGCCTTTTGCACAGAGGGTTACGGGCATGTGGTGAGTCAACTGCTGGTTGTTGTGTATGTTTTTACATCTGCAGTCGTATTTAATCATAAACAGCCACGGCGCTGTTGTTCGAGCCGGGGCCGGTCCCGCTACCTTTGGTGGTTGGCGGGGAGCTAGCTGCTGCACCTAACGCTGACAACACTTTTTATATTTGTGCTGAATATCCCGTGTTGTTTACTAGAATTCAAATAGTGTGCAGGGCAGCAGCTGCTACTCGTGCCGCAGTGCCACGGTGCAAGCAGCTGCACCAGAGATGTCTTGTGTCTGTAGTGTTGCAGTTTTGTTGGATTGTTTTGTTATAACTAAATGTGACTGGTTGTTGTTTTGGACAACATGCATTGTCCGCGCGTATGGTGCTGTTTTTATTATGATCGTGGCTCGTGAGTGTGCGGTGTTTTTGTGCCGCAGAGTTGGATTGTTTTGTTTTATCATGATATAACTCAATGTGACTGGTTCTTGATGATGTGGACCAGGGGCTGTCTGGTGTGCGCTGCCGCCTGCTTGTCTCTGACCCGTGGACTCAGCTGTTTCGGCTACGTCCTCTCAGCTCACCGCTCTCTCCCCGTTCATCAGACGCTACTCATGTTTTAACGTGGAGACACACACACACACACACACGCACCCCGCCGCCACAGACAGTAACTCCCGAGACACTTTTTTGCCCCAGTCCGCCCCTGAAGTCTGGCACTGAAGGCCTAGCTCAAAAACGCACGGCCCGCCACTGAATTAAGGTAATGAATTACTGTTATGCTTTTGCAGCTGTGACATGTCAGAATGTCGGCCATTGAAAAAAAGGCAGATTGCCTGAATGTGTTGGCTGGATTGTCATTTGTGAAGCTTGTTAATTTGCTTTTTTTCCACAAGTGCAACAATACCACTCTTGTGTCTCTGTGAGTTACATGCAATAACTATTTATTGACAAACAACAGTTTCATCATCTGTGTTGTTGAGAACCAGGCAGCAACCTCTGGGTCAGAAAAATGCAGCCATTGTGGAAGTGCCTTGAACTTGCATTCTCTCTACTGACCACCAGGGGGTGACTCCTCTGGTTGTATAGAAGTATATGCTTCATGTGTTAAAGCTGCATTCTCTCTCCTGACCACCAGGGGACGACTCCTCTGGTTGTATAGAAGTATATGCTTCATGTGTTAAAGCTGCATTCTCTCTCCTGACCACCAGGGGGTGACTCCTCTGGTTGTATAGAAGTCTATGCTTCATGTGTTAAAGCTGCATTCTCTCTCCTGACCACCAGGGGGCGACTCCTCTGGTTGTATAGAAGTCTATATAAATGACTCTACTTCTCTTGATGTATTCCCTCAGTAAACATTGTAAACATGAGTTTATGTCTCAATCTCTAGTTCCAAGACTTCTTCAATACAGCATGATGTTCATTTAGTAAATTATGGTCAGTTAGTTACATTTTCTTCCTTCTGGCTGAGAGGTCACGACCACAGGGTTGTCTGTGTTTTCGACATACATCTCTAACTCTTTGACGGTGTGTTTCACTTCATGAAAGTTAATTGTAACATTTTGCTGAAACATTTGTGTTCAGTATTTGGTTAGCCTACGCTCTCACATCACTTCTGGTTGCAAAAAAACAAGATGGCGAAGGCCAAAAACCAAAATGATGAAAAAAACAAGATGGTAAAAGTCAAAAAGTCAAACTCAAGACCATAAAACTGTAGTCCACAAACCAACAGTCTATGGTGAGAGCAGGTTTTGGTATAGATCTTCAAACTAAATGGTGCCAAACCTGGCAACCTCACTGTAACGTCAAGTCTCAGAAAGCGGTACAAACTGTGTTTTGCATGTCTGTTTGGGTATTTAAAAGCTTAAATGCAGAACACTGAGGTGAACATGGATTGAGTACAGTCACTCACATTTGCCACACACACACACACAGAAATGTACACGCAAAAGTTGTAGCTTTGATCCTGAGAATGACAACTTCAGCAACCAGGAAAGCTGACATTTGTGTTTCCTTGTTTCTTAGGAATGACCTCTGGTGCACAACGCAGTTTAAAACTTGCCTCTCTCAGATTTTTCTTTGTTTGCCCTGAGTTTTATTCTGCCAGTGAAAATAAACTCTGAACGGTGGTCTGTGAAGGGGGAGGATTTGCTAAAAGATGCTATTGATCTCTTTATTCCTGAAATAATTTGTATGGCTTGGCAACCGTAGCCTCATCCCTTATCAACGTCTGCCAAGAGCCAGGCAGCGGCCTCTCGGGTGTTAAAACTCTGAGAAATAATGCTTCTCATCACCAGCGAGAATGGCAGAAGCCGAGAAATGAAAAGGAAGACTGGATAGAGGTGGAGAGAGCATGAGTCAGATGATAGAGGCGAGAGCAGGCTGAGAAAAGACTGAGGAGATCCACAAAGGATCACATGGTGACGAGGGAGATGATGTTTACCTCTGAGTGAAGTGTGTCAGGTGTGTAGGATTGTTATGAATACTACTTCTAGTCCAGACTGTTTACCTGAAGCTGAGGCCTGACTAGTCGACTTAGCATATTTTAGAATTCTGTCTCGATTGAGCCTCATCAGCCCAAGGGTCCCCTGATCAGGGGAACCTAGGGCTTCTTCAGGTGTTCTATAGTCATATGACCTTGATATGAATACCAGCCCCTATTGTCCTATTGTAATCTCTAAAGAATCAGACACTCCTTGCCTTTAAAAAATAAAAAATAAAAAAAGGATTATTTATTTTCTGCATAAACATGATCAAAAGTCAAAAAAAAAAAAGCCGAGTTTTTTGTATTTTTGGTGCCTTCCCATCATGCCCCAGAGTAATACTGCACCTCTTTAGAAAGATTAAGACCTACAGCATCCAAAGCTGCAATAATAATCACAATAAACACAAGCAATGACATTTTTTCAAGCCTTTCCAGTCCAAAAACCATGTTTTTCGGTTCAGAAATGAGCAATTTTGACCTAAATTGTTGTTAGGGGTACTAAATTAGTTAAATAGTGAAACGTTATAATCGCTCAGTCATGTTGAGAAGCTTACGTAATTATAGGCTCAGAGCCGATGGGGTTAAGGGCCTAAGATGTCCCTGAATCATTCACGTTCTGTTACACGTTGTTCTCCTGGGATTCATTGTGTACGTCTTCCTCTGTGGAATGATAGACATTTCATTATACAATCAAATGTTCTGCACTTGTCTGAACATGAGGTTCGGTTAGAACTGGTTATTTTTCAATTACATTTTTGTATGAGCTTGAAAAGAAGAAGATGAAGATAGGATCATAAAAAAAACCTTTATTTAAGCTGTATACTTGTTTTTTAAAGGTTTTTTTATGATTTTATATAAAAAAATAGTAATGATAAAAATTGTCAGTATTGCTAACTTACGAATCCTCTATGTCTGAATATGCATATTTTTCCGAAACACTTCTATTAATCTAAACAAAACACACACGTTGATTCAATAATCCCCAGATGAATGAATTCTTCACAGTCGCTCATCAATAACAGTATTCTGTATGTGAATGTAAAACAATGTTTATTAAAAACCGCTTTCCAAAGCTCGATTACTACATAGATCACATTTCTCTGTTCGGTTTGCGTCTTTTTGTTTAATGAATGCTGACGCAAACCGTGTTGACTAGCATTTGAAGAAGGATCTGTGAATAGAACATAATGCCCGTCCTCTGAAAACGACATGAGAGAGCGGAGAAGATGGAGCGTTTGGAGACGGATGAAATAATTCTCGGTCCCTCTGTGCAGTACATCACAGAGAGCCGGGCCGGCTCCAACATTCCTGTCTCTCCAAATGCCTACATCCCCATATCAGCATTCCTGAGGTGAAAAGTTATGTGTAAATCAGCTTATCTTTGAAGTTTATTCTCCTGATTCGCGGTGGTTTAACAGCCTTGAGTTTGCCTGTCTCTCCTCAGGTAGAAGCCGGTGCTGGAAGACAACAAGGGTTTCTTTTCACTGCAGATAGTGACAACTCTTTGTATAAAGTCCACTCACTTTAGAAATGCGCTTTCATAAATAGAAATGAATATTTACCACTAATCAATACAATTCAATCCAGGATAATTGCCATACAGTCAGACAATGGCAGGATTGTGACCTTATCTTAGCGCCACTGCGGCATGATAGTGATCCCACCAGACGTCACAAGGTTTATAATTAGGTCACTGACAAAGCATAAGATGAAATAGCTTCTTGATGCCATCTTGCCTCTGAAGTTGTATTATTTCTGTTTTAAACAGCTATTTATATGTTAGATATATGTTGGGAGTGACTGAAAAGATGCTACAACAAAGAAGGAAGTGACGGATACCTTGCAGCCGTTATCTGCTCCGTCTCAAGGTGCGATTCACAAATCATATTCATAAACATATTCACATGTTTACAAACACGCCCATGCAGTTTTGCATCTGAGTGCAAGTTACCCTTCTTTTGTGTTGGGTTGCAGTTATCCATGTAGCAAAGGATATCTTGAGGGGTGAGAGTCGGCCGGAGCCAGAGGTCTCTTCATCCAAACCTCCCGGAGGAAAGAAAAGAGAGGAAAAGAGGAAAAAATCCGGTAAGCCCAGGATTTAGGAAAGGAGAGAGAGGAAAGAAATTATGTTCATTCGTTTATATAATAACATTATTTTTCTCTCTTTTTTCTCTCCTGCTGTATCTTCAAAAATGGCATGTTGAGGCATTATTCATGTGTTTCCATAACACAGCTGTCATTGCATCCTGTCACTGCATACCAAAATAATTGAGTAGGAGCGGAGACCCCTTATGAATGTGCTTCCGTTACCACTGTCTGAAGATGCTAAGAATGTCCCTGTAACTGCATGTGGCTATTAGCGCTAATCTTTGTAAATTGGACTGTTTTTGCCATGAGGCTAATTTGCATAGAAAGGGTCAGATTTTGCAGCAAAAGTGTGCGTATTACCTAATAAAAAAAAAGGCAAAAAAGCAACAGAGCACTCAGACAGCATTTGTTTGGCAGAGCAATTAAGGGCGCATGTCACCCTTTTTTTTTATTTGTCAATCTAGTGCTTTTTCACAATTAAATCAATTCAAACCACTCAGGCAAGTTCAAAGTATTGGGCTTTTGAAATATCCAAGAAATACATGCAAAAAGTTGGGTTTTTATTGTAGCTTTTCATTGTGACATGAAAGGAAATGGATGCTTTGAAGTTCAGTCAGTCAGGAATGGTAAATGAAATGTACTTGTATATCTTTTCTAGTCTTCCGACCACTCAAAACTCTTTAACTTGTCATCATTCACACACTGATGGCAGGAGCTACCATGCAAGGTGCCACCTAACTAACATTCATACACTGTAGGAACAGATACAGGAGCAATTTGGGGTTTTGCCCAAGGACACATCAACATGGACTAGCAGAGCCGGGGATTGAACCACCGATCCTCTGATTGAAGGACGACCCTTGCTCTACCACTGAGCCAGAAAGGTGTGGGAAAGCAAATGCTATATAATTGGATGTTGTCAGTGTGCTGCAGTTTATAGCTCATCATGAAGGCCTAAACACACTGACCTTCACACACTGCGTGTTCCTGTTACATTGACTTTCGTTAAAGGGCAGTGCTCCTCAGTTAAATGTCACTGCTGGATGGTCCCACTTGTCTGTCCCTGGTTGAGCATGAGCAGTCTTTTCATCTGCTAACTCTTCCATGTGGTTTGACAAAACATCCTTCATGACAAAAAGCACAGTGTATCAGCGCTCGCAGAGTCTGAGACAGGTACAGGTACAGGATGCATTTGCTGCCACACAGAACTCATAGGAATGCCTTCACGTTAATGTTGGTTCCTTTCTGACAAGACAACCCATGGTCGACATGGTCTTTTAGAAGATTGCCATACGGATGTGCAGGGTTGTGATTTCATTCATAATACATCCTTAACCCTAGAACACTAACGTTAAAAATAGTCACACTATCACTAACGTTGGGGGAATTTCACCCGATATAATGTACCTGATAAAATATACTTCTCATCGAAATATATTCAAATACAACAATACCAGGCAAGTTGAAGTACTCTTCTTTTATTTTACCCTATAAAACTTCTCATAAAACAATAAACAGGTATCACGGGGGGACCCTGAAAAAAGACTCAAAATCCGGTGAAAAATTAGGGAATCGTCAATAAAACATGATTAACAATATAAATAAAGGAGCTATGAGCTTGTTATTTGGTCCACATGTTCCTGGGACATGTGAGTCTTGTTCTGTGAAGGAAAAGTTCATTCATGTAAAAAGTCAATGTTAAAACCCATCCGGAAAAATCACCCGAACAGGTGCCTGTAGTGATCGGAGCAGAAAGACACGCCCACATTCACTAAGACACGCCCACCTTCAATAACGTCAGTGAGCAGCATGAAGCTACACAAAGACTACAACTCAGACAAAAGCAACACAATGAACATAACGTAACAACAATTGCTTGGGTGAAAATCCCCCAGACGTTAGTGTTCTAGGGTTAAATATGTTAGTGTTCTAGGGTTAAAGATGTTAGTGTTCTAGGATTAAATATGTTAGTGTTCTAGGGTTAAAGATGTTAGTGTTCTAGGGTTAAAGACATTAGTGTTCTAGTGTTGAATACGTTAGTGTTCTAGGGTTAAAGACATTAGTGTTCTAGGGTTAAAGATGTTAGTGTTCTAGGGTTAAATATGTTAGTGTTCTAGGGTTAAAGACGTTAGTGTTCTAGGGTTAAAGACGTTAGTGTTCTAGGATTAAAGACGTTAGTGTTCTAGGATTAAAGACGTTAGTGTTCTAGGGTTAAATATGTTAGTGTTCTAGGGTTAAAGACGTTAGTGTTCTAGGGTTAAAGACGTTAGTGTTCTAGGGTTAAATATGTTAGTGTTCTAGGGTTAAAGACGTTAGTGTTCTAGGGTTAAAACCTATCCCTGGGTGGTGGCATGTGACACAGACTGATGCAAATAGAGTGGGACATTAATTGAAAAGGAAAGAGTCTGAAAGAGAGTAAAGGACATAGAAAAGAAGGTTAAATGACTGTATGGCTCACAGGAGGCAGAAAGAAACCAGACAGTAGAAGCAATGCTAACAGTAAAAAAAAAAAGAGAAATGTAATGTAACAGTAGGTTACTGGGAGAGAAAAGGTTGTGGAACACATTGTGTGACACCTGGCCCTAAAAAGACAGTGAAGTTTTTATTAGCCATACTCATTATCACATTTGGCTGACCATCCTTTTCCTCAGCATAACCCCAATCAGCAATTCAATTCAGCAGTCAAACAATGGTAGCAGGTCCCACTGAGCTGTAGCTCCTCCCTGCTGCAGGACCATGCACCGGTTTCCTTCAAGGATGACAATAGAAACCATTGTGTGAGATGTACAAGATGAAGTTCCTCAGTAACAGACAATAACACATTGTTGTCTAGTTTATTTCTACACATATTTGAGACTCATTTACAATAACAGTGACATATTTATTAAATCTGCAGGATTAGGGCAAATATTAATACAGCAATTGTGGCCATTTTAAGGGTTTCAGATCATTTAGATTTGTATATTGATGGCAGTGAACACCAACTATTTGTACATGTTTATGTTGTTTATATACACTTCATACACTACACTACACATACTTTGCATTTTTGCACTTTCTCTATTTTTTTAAATGTAATTTCCCAAATTAATACTCATATATACTTGTCTTTGTTGTTTGGTCTATAAAATGTCAGAAAATAGTGAAACATGTTGAAGCTCTAGTGTATAGTGTCATAAATGCAGAGTAGAGTGAGTGTAGTCCAACTCTGTGGAGAGTATTTAAAACACCCAAGTACATTCAGATTAGCACCTTTAAACTTTCACACGTGATAAAAATGTTATAAAAGGAGTACAAAAACACAAACGTTAGATGAAACAATGTCGCTAGCGACTGTTACACTGTTACAATGTACCTCTGAAGATTTGTCATTTGTCATTTGTGGAGTGCATGTGTACAAGTATAAATATGCGGGCATGTATGTGGATGGAGACGGAGGTGTATATGTAGATGCATATGTATCAGCATTGGTCGGTGTAGATATGCATGTATATAAAGGTTAGCATTTATACTCGCTATAAGCTAAACTATTGATACTAATATTACTGTTTTGATTATTTAGGATTTCTTTAATTTATTATGTTGATTTAAATGTCAAGGATTGTTCTGTTGTGTTGAAAATGCAAAAGAAAAAGTAAAAATAAATACCTTGAAACCTTTTAACCTCGAATGAGCAAAAGAGAAAAACATGATTTGATGATCAGTTGACGATATGCAAGACGATGTACATTCTTAGTCAGAGACCCACACACATACACACACAGTCACCATATACGGTCTTAATGTTGTCTTTTAAGATTGTTCAGCTGCCCCCAAAGTGGCTTAAAAACGTCAGTGAATGCAACTTTGAAATGCTCCTTCTTCAACGTAACACCTGCCCCATGTAGCTACCGTAAACGTCGGGTTACGAGCCGCTACTACCTTCGGTCAGTGTCCCCGTTAGCTCCCCGCTGTAGCCAGCTGGGGCTCCTGCTAGCGCTCCGTTACTTCCCCGCTAACTTCCGCTAGCTCCCCGAAAACCACCGAAGGTAGCGGGACCAGGCTCGACACCCGACTTGGGCAGAGGGGACGCGGGCAGTAGCAGCAGCAGCGCTAGCTAGCAGCAGCCCTAGCTAGCTACAGCGGGGACACTGACCGGCCGTAGGCGCGGCTTGTAACCCAACGTTTACGGTATGTAGTATTATGTGAACCTGCTCGGTTTAGTAGTACTACGGGCGGGGCCCTGGGTAGTTTTAAACGTGATGTCGCTATTACCTGTTCTTATAAATTAATATGATTCTTACAACCGTTGCTCTAGTAAAATAGTAAAATAAAAGGTTTATGCCTCTTATTAAGTCATTTTATCTTGTTATTGCATTTAGCCTTTTTTTAAACAGTTCTTCCCAAAAACATGAATGTGTCTTTCTGTTATAAACGTTGACACTCCAAAGATACTTTAACTGCCATAAAAACACAGTTTGGTATTTACACAACAAACAAAATGACATGCAGATCCCTTATGAAATACATGTCAATAGAGATACCACACAAAATATTATTGAAGTCATATCTTTGTTTAGAGTGGTCAGTTATCTTGAGTAAGTTGCCTCAGTCTTTCTTCTGACTGGAAAGTTCTTGAAACACGTTGACTGTTATAGAAACAGATTATATATACAGTATAAATATCTCATACAGTGTTAATTCACAGTTAGTTGCAGACAGAGGTAACTTGATCAGCTGAACTAGTTGCAGAGTGATGATAATATGATTTTACTGAAAGGCTGTGTCCTCCATCAGAGTTATAATGAGTTGAAACTCAAGTAAAAGTATAAATGTGTTTATCTACACTTCACACTTCATATACTTACACACATCATTTGCATTTTTGCACTCTCCTATTGTTTGTTTATTGTTTGTTTTATTTACACCTCACACACCTCATATACACATACATACTTTGCATTTTTGCACTTCTACTGTTTAAGTTTAATTTAATTCCTAAATTAATACTGTTTTTTTCTTTCACCCCAGCTATTTTATTTTATTTGTATTATTATTATTATTATTAATATTATTATAATAATAATAATAATAATAATAATTATTATTATTATTATTATTGTATATATCTTTCATCCCTGTTGTTTTTATATCTTATTTTTGTCTGTAAATTGCTGCTACTCGACACCAAATTTCCCCTCTGGGATTAATAAAGTATATATTCATTCATTCATTCATAACATTCAAAAGTACAAAAGTATTATCAGCCAAATGGTGTCAATAATAAATTTTTAATTGTTAATTGTTTTGTTTATTCATCTGCAATATAAACTGAAATGGTTGAGGAGGTTAATGTTAGTTTACAATGAGTAAAGCTCACGGGTCTTTTGGGTAGGACTACGCCTGCTTCATGCAGGAGACCAAGACAGCCTGCAGCATGCGTTGTGCTGATGTGTTTCTGTGCTTTCAGGTGGGTAGAAGTGGTGAAAACTGAATAATAGTAGCGACACAGATGTATCATAACTTTAAGAGTAACAGATTACATGCAACTGCAGGGTAGAGCTGGGCGATAAATCGATTATATCAAGATTTTCCCTTTAAACTTGGCGATTATAGTACGGAACCAACACCGATTCTCTGAGCTCCCATGTCAATCAAAGTTATTTTCAGACACAGGTACAAGATCAACATGGCAGCATGCACTAATACAAGTGAGGGGTTTATTCCCTAAAAAGGCAGCAACCTAAAGCAAAACACTGCCACTGTAAAGTGTGTCTTAAGTCTGTGGTAACTAGCAGCATGACTCATTTATTCCAACATATCGAACGGAGGCAGACACTCATCCAACAGACGAGGAGCGGGTGGAACCGTAGCTCCTCCCATCAGGGTGTGAATGGGTGAATGATGACAAGTGGTGTGAAAGCGCTTTGAGTGGTCGGAAGACTAGAAAAGCGCTAAACAAGTACAGGTCCATTTACCAGAGATGTTTTGCTTAAAACTGCTTCCACTGCAGAAACAGAGGGAATGAAGGCAGTAAGACTGAACGGAAATAACAAAGTTGTGGGCTGTCAAGAGAAAACAATGAGCTGAAAGTCACTAAAACGCTCCAAAGAGCTGATGGAAACTGGAGAGGTGGGTGAAACCTTTCACATCACACTTTGCATATTGCTGATATAAACATATTGATCAGTGCAGCTTTAAACATATGTTAGTCCGTTCTGTCGAATGAAAAAAAGACATTTTGATCACAGTTCTTGTGAGAAATCATCTTGTTCTTCCTGAAATAGTGCTTAATATTGGGCATTGACCGTTGGGCATACAGATCTAGTCCAAACTGAAATTCATATAAAATCATACCTAACCAAAACCTCTGAGAATTCATTCAGTAAACCCTCGTAGTGATGCAGGAAGTGCAGGCAGAGAATCCTAGGAAAGACCGGAGAGAAAGACAGATGGCTGAGACGTGAAACTTCATTCAGGGCCGAGCCGCTCGCTGAGATTACTGCGTTTCCCTCCGTGGAGAAGACGAGAAGCAGCTTGTACAAGAAAGTGCCTCATCTCATGACGAACACACACACACACACACACACACACACACACACACACACACACACACACACACACACACACACACACACACACTGTGCCATTAGCAGTAGCTGCTCTATTAGACAGAGCAAACACTCCCACTTTTAATATTTAATCATGGCAAACATAGTCTGCGAGTGCCTGTAAATACTGTACATACACACAAATGCGTGTGGGAAAACATGCAATGAGCCAACAACTGTGATGTGAGCAGCAAGGCATGCGTTTCAAGGTGCTGTGAAATGGAAGAAAAACAATGACGTCGCTGTAAAAACTACATGACAACTTCTTTTATTTTAGTACTGCTCACTTTTAACAGCAAATATGAGTAAAGTGTTAAGACGGGCACACACACACACACACACACACACACACACACACACACACACACACACACACACTTTTTTCCAATATAAACTTAAACGTACTTTCTATAAACACCATATAAGAGAAACATTGATCCTTTTACTGCTGTGGTCCCTGTGTATGTTTCAGTGTGACAGTGACAGAAGGCTGGAGCACATGCATTAGCATCCGGTCAGAGGCTATATGGTTCTTTTGAGCGTGATCCATCTCTCCTCATACAATGGATGTTTCAGGGGCCTAACCACAAAAGCGGTCACCCATACATATTAGACACACACACACACACACACACACACACACACACACACACACACACACACACACACACACACACAGCAGTGTGGGCCTGAGCTATGTGGGATGACAGTCAAACTCCAGAGGTCCCATCTCTATTCCTCTTCACCTCTGCTCGGACGCTGCAGAGCCTCGGCTTCCCTGTCAAATCGATAATATGACAAATTGATAAAAATGGCTGTGATAAGGATGAATGGCCATGAATCCTCTTTTCTGTCCTCCTTACAAGTGAACCTAAAGTGGATATTAAGGCCATATAGAGCACACTGTAACTCTGGCACTACACTGAATTGAAAGAGCATATCTAAAAAGTCATTTAGTTTAAGGCTGTCAATCTGCCATAAGAAACGGTGAAAAATCGAAGGGCGTCATCATTTATGTGTAGATTTGCTGTCTTTGTTGGTTTCTCGGTTTTTCTCCCTAACTTTTGATCCAAAAAGAGTCCCACCACTTCTGTCAGGCAGCCACAATCGCTCAGGTTCTCACAAACATTTCCAGTAAGGGATCAGAATCCGGTTAGAGTGCTAGCTGTGGTTTTTCCCACACACATCTATCTGGCTGTCTGACTTCCCCATTATGATTGCAGTCATCTCCGCTGCTCCAAAACAATTTGTCCCATCCTTTATCTTCTCTGCTCCTCCTTTCTCTCCTTCTCTTTTGTTCTAATTTCTTTAAATCTGTCCATCATCCTTAACGCAGTTTTTCCCTGACTCACCAGCTACACCAGCCATCAAATAAGTGATTGTTTGAGAAACGTTTGCTGTGCTGAAACAATAATATTGATTCAAACCCAAGGGAAAACTTCCAGAAAATAGAAAATGTTCTTAAGTGTTTGTTAGGTGGAGTAGGAGGAAGTGTGCCTTCAACATATAGGTTCAAACAAACAGGATTGTATGCTCGGAAAACTGTTTAGACATCACAGTTGAAATGTCCAACATACATAAAGATTTCTAGCATTTACGGGCGGATGAAAATACTGAGACAGCTGCTATTGAAGTCAGGTGTATTAAGTTCTATAGAAAAACGGCCTTGGGTCAACCTTAAAATGTTCTGAGCTCTAAAGGGGTTACATCAGAAGTGATAGCCAACTACACCTATACCGTAAAAGTTGGGTTACACGCCGCTACTACCTTTGGTCAGTGTCCCCGTTTGCTCCCCGCTGTAACCAGCTGGCGCTCATGCTAGTTCCCCCGCTAACTTCCGCTAACTTCCGCTAGCTCTCCGCTAACTTCCGCTAGCTCCCCGACAACCACAGAAGGGAGCGGGACCAGGCTCGACACCCGACTCGGTAGTAGCAGCGGGGAGCTAGCAGCAGGAGCGGAGAGTTGGCAGCAGGAGCGGAGAGCTAGCAGCAGCGCTAGCAGCAGCGCTAGCAGCAGCGCTAGCAGCAGCGCTAGCAGCAGCGCTAGCTAGCGCTGCTCCTAGCTTGCTACCGGAGGTAGGAGCGGCTTGTAACCCGACTTTTACGGTACTTTGACATTGTTAAGTTAAGTCATGTATCATAATCCTTAATATTTTAATTAAATTGGTGCACGATGGTGTCGTGGCTAGCATTGTCATCTCACAGCAAGAGGAGCAGAAATTAATTAGCAGAAATGGAATATAATATTCATAACTATGTTTTAATTAGTGTATAATGACCTGAAACTAAGAATCGTTTTATTGAGCTTCAAAAAACTCAAACTTGAAACGCTGAAGGGAGCATCTCCTCTTCTCTGTCTGTCGGGGCTGAGCTCCTCCAACTAGACACACACACACACACACACACACACACACACACACACACACACACACACACAAACACACACATAAACACACACACACACACACACACACACACAAACACATAAACACACACACAAAGCGAACAGCGAGGCGGAGAGGCGGCTATGGTGAAGAGAAGGATGCTGACGGCAACTACGGTCATTACTGTTACTGAAATAAAACATTTGCGAGTAAAAAGCCATTTCTTTATCAAAACATCTGTTTAACAATCATGTAAATGAAGTGAAACCCAATTCAATCGGCCGCTGCCTGTCACGGTCTTGGGTTTTGTTTATTTCGTTTTCTGCTTTATGTAGAATTCCCCCGCCTCTTGGTTCCTCTGTTCACTTCACTTCCTGCTTTTGTATGTTTTCCCGACTTTTGTGATATCCCCTAATTAAATCCTCCTGTGTCTAAGCCCTGCACCTACCCAGTGTATTTAAACCTGTGTTGTCTCCGGTCTCAGTGTTGGTTCGTCTGCTCCCATTCCCGTTATTATCCTCCTCAACTTCCCGAGATGCATCTCTTGTCCCGTTCCTTCTAAATCACCTTATCCTGTTTTTTCGGGAGTTTTTTGTTACTCCTTTTTGGACCTCCCAGCTCTGGTAGTTTGTTTTTGGAAATTAAACTCATCAGCTTTCAACAGATTTTTTAAAAACAATTAAAAAAATCAGTTGAAAGCTGGTCAGCGCTGTACTATGGTTTGTATTATTTACTTTTAATGTTTTTTATTACTTACTTTTAAAGGTTTGTATTACTTACTTTTAAAGGTTTGTATTACTTGCTTTAATGTGCTGTACTGTAGCTTTGTATTGTGTGTTCTTCTCCCCACATATAATGTTGTGTCTTTTATCCTGTACTGTTTGCTCTTGTTTTATGTTTGTTATGGTCTGTCAAGGGACTACAGAGGTGAATTAGCTGTAGCTAAAATCTGGTACAGTCCATCAAATGGTGACATTTATGTTTCAACTGTACATGGTCCCTTTTAAATAAAGATATATATATATATATATATATATATATATATATATATATATATATATATATATCCCTCTGTTCCCTCGTGTTTCTCTGCTTTTGGGTCCACTCCCGTTGCCCTTGTTTGCTCCCCTCTTCCCATCGTGCCAGTATGAACCAACCTTACAATATGGCCCCAGCAGAGGGTTCATTTCAAGAGGAGCTGTGTGAGTATTGATAAGAGTGTAGTGAAATCCAAAAGATACCTATTCGGCATCCTCACCACTAGATGCCACTAAATATTACACACTGCCCCTTTAAGTGGATATCTGAGTACTTCCACCACTATATGTTAACATTAGCTTATTGAGATAATATAAGGGTCTTCTTTCACTCACACTAATATCATTTTCAGATATAATTAATTCAGTGTAGTGCGTGCAGTTTAACTCTCAATTATTTGCTGCCTGCATAGTCTGTAGCTACCTTTTACACAGAGATATGTGGCATAACGTAAAGGAATATTATGGAACTTGAGGTTTGTAAAATCAAATCAAACGACACCTAGAATTAAGACCAAGAGAAATGTAGCCAACTTCATATTATCAATCATAATACCGACTCACTTCTTAGCCTATCCATCCTATTTTGGAAAATACAAAACAAAGTTTTTTTTAGTTTTTTTCCTCCATGACCTGTAAGCTCCATTATTATTATTATTATTATTATTATTATTATTATTATTATTATTATTATTATTATTATTATTATTATTTTAAATGGTTTATTTGATATGGGGACAGTGCACATTAATAAAAACATTTCTGTTAAATGTGCCAGAGTGAGCCAAGAGGCTATTTTCCATCTGTAGTCCCGAGAGGCAGATGTTAAAAAAACAAACCTAAAAAGAGAAATTAAATTAAATATACAAGGATTATAAAATTTTGACGCTTTTACAATACGTGCACAACAGTCAAACACAGCTAAACAACAATAAAAGACATGCAGGTAGATGATTTATTTACTTTAACAATCTGTTATTTTAGATATTGCACATTCACACACGTTACGTTTTAGTTGATCTTCACAGGCTTACATTGAAACTTCAGGGCTACACTCAAAACAATTGGAGCTTAAGCCCTGGCAAAATGACCTGGCGATGCCACTGAAATGCCCTAACATGCAGCTTCATACCATGGGTAAAGCACTTTGTGACATTTTGATGCCGTACCTCTATCGGCCACTCAGGAAATCTTGTCTTCAAATCAAAGCGAAACAGTAGAATTTTAAATGTTCTGACTTTCCCCCAGTGATAGTATCAAACATATGCTGTGGCTGACCGCAATAAATACGCTTTTTAAAGGCCAATTCATACTTGTGCCGTCCTTGTGTTCACTTTGGGCCGCGTGTTGTAAATGTCAGCTAGATTTGCAAGAAGAGGAAGATAACCAAAAGCATGCTTGTTTTAAAGAGAGATCAGCTGCTACTTACATTTATATAAATTCATCTTTAAAGGAATTCAAAGAGCCAAATGGTAATTAACTCCTGGCGAGAAATCGTGCAAATGCATGGAAGAGATGAAACGTACACTTCAAAGACAAACCTTTTTAGTGCTCGAGCTTTCAACTGCTTTACATGTATCAACTATTTAACAGCTCAGATGCAAACAATTATCATTTAATTGTATCGAGTTTCCAGAGTTTGGGGTCCTGCAATTTTTTGCATAAGCAAACACATTTAAATTCTAGTTTGAAGGGTGCTATGAAAATTCTACGCATAGGGGCCTTCATGCCAATTTTGACAATTACAGGCTCACAGAATATTACGGGTAAGGGTTAAGAATACATGTTTTAGGACATGCCAGCCCACTTTGTTAAATGATTTTACCCTCTGATTGTTGCTGACATTCAGTCAGTGGCTCTATGCTTCAAACTATGACGATCTAGGTACCCCTCTGGCGTCAGTGTGGCCATGTCAGGTACGGGCTCTCAACGTAGGTTTTTAGTTGTACTTATAAAAAAGAATACGTTTGGGCAACAAATGTTCTTGGTTAGGCTAAGGAAAAGATCATGGCTTGGATTAAAATAAGTATAGTTTTGTAAAATAACTGTTTGTTGTTGACTTGTCTACCGTAAATGTCGGGTTACGAGCCGCTCCTACGGCCGATCAGTGTCCCCGATGTAGCAAGCTAGTAGCAGCGCTAGCTAGCTTGCTACATGCCCGCGTCCCCTCTGCCCAAGTCGGGTGTCGAGCCTGGTCCCGCTACCTTCGGTGGTTTTCGGGGAGCTAGCGGAAGCTAGCGGAGAGCTAGCGGAAGTTAGCGGGGAAGTGACGGAGCACTAGCAGGAGCCCCAGCTGGCTACAGCGGGGAGCTAACGGGGACACTGACCGAAGGTAGTAGCGGGTCGTAACCCG
>JBAMJR010000156.1:712500-787500 GCA_038501785.1 Myoxocephalus aenaeus | reverse complement strand
CCGAGGGGAATTGTGACATTGAGCTAAAATTAACAGGGAAAAGAAGAATGGCAGTAAGTAACTTAGAATGAGGGACTGCCACAGCAGTGTATCACTCTGCTCATAGCGAACTTCTCCACGTTCCTCATCTCTCAGAGATGCCGGAAAGAAGCCAAGGGGAAGGCTGCTCCAGACGAATGCCATTAGACATTACACAAGCTAACTGTGAACATGGAGCGACAGCTCTAATTCAATATTAAACTAATCCATCTGGCCCACGTCACTGAATGCAGATGGCTATCGGGACCAGAAACAACCTTGAGCCCAAAGACAGACGAACACTGACTCTCATTACTCAGTCTCAATCTTCCTCTCTTTGGCTTCACGCCTACGTACCGAGAGTGTTTGGCCTTCTGACTGGCCCACTTTGTTTCTACTCCCTTATTTGGTTGACTCTCATTCTTGATTTATTGTCGAAAATTCCTTATTTTAAGATACATTGCAATGTGGATGTGAACAGTTCTGCATCGATGCATTGACAGAACATAATCATAAAGTTATGTTTCATTTCAGCTCAGTCTTTAAAGCGTTTTGCTGTCATTTACTGCTGCAAACATTCCACTGTGGTGATCTTAGTGTCTTAAACCAAGTAAGAGAAGAAGATGGAAAACTCTGCTAGTCGCTAAGCTAATTCCAGCAGTGTAAAGTACCATAAATATTCATAGGTATTCACAGGTATGCATAGGTATTCAGTGCCCTGTCTTAGAGCTGGTATGCAGACAACTTATTTTTTGTAGGTTATAGCACCATTTTAACGCACTGAAGAACATGTTTAGGTTTTGTAATATTTCGAGGTTGGTCACACAGATACTGAGATGAAGCTATTTTATATTATAGACTGTAATACTTTATGACTAAAAATGGAGCTCAGATGTATGTGACTGCTTGCTAATTGATGAAGAAGTAGCCATATGCAGTAATAGAGAAAATTGAGGATGTGATGCATTGAGATACATCGTGATTTTGTATTTGAATCATGAGGCCCGTGAAGATTCACACCTTTCTTCATTCATGCATTCATGCTCTTTCTTTGTGTTTGCTGTCTATGACTGTAATATTCTATATCGTGAAGAATAATTAATATTTCCACTTTCAGCTTTGTATCACAGAACACTGATCAATGCAGAGAGTCATGTTCACATTTCCTGTCAGTGTGTCTGCTCGTGATAAGGTGTCAATTCAATCATCATTATGACTAATAATAATGGTAATGATAATAAAAGCAGTAATGGTATGAGCAGTCGTAATATAAATTAAATTAAATGTACTTTGTTTATCACAAAATCACAAATTATCCTCAGAGGGCTTTACAATCTTTAGAGAAGTCTCCCGGGGCCTCACATCGGTTCCAAAAAAACCTTTAAGGCTGAGCCAGCCCTAACTATAAACCTGAACTAGCCCTAACTATAAACCTGAGCCAGCCCTAACTATAAACCTGAGCCAGTCCTAACTATAAACCTGAGCCAGTCCTAACTATAAACCTAAACCAGTCCTAACTATAAGCCTAAACAGCTCTAACTATAAACCTAAACCAGTCCTAACTATAAACCTGAGCCAGCCCTAACTATAAACCTGAGCCAGTCCTAACTATAAACCTAAACCAGTCCTAACTATAAACCTGAGCCAGCCCTAACTATAAACCTGAGCCAGTCCTAACTATAAACCTGAGCCAGCCCTAACTATAAACCTAAACCAGCCCTAACTATAAACCTAAACCAGCCCTAACTATAAACCTATAAACCTGAGCCAGCCCTAACTATAAACCTGAGCCAGCCCTAATTATAAACCTAAACCAGCCCTAACTATAAACCTAAACCAGCCCTAACTATAAACCTATAAACCTGAGTCAGCCCTAACTATAAACCTGAGTCAGCCCTAATTATAAACCTAAACCAGCCCTAACTATAAACCTATAAACCTGAGCCAGCCCTAACTATAAACCTGAGCCAGCCCTAACTATAAACCTAAACCAGCCCTAACTATAAACCTAAACCAGCCCTAACTATAAACCTATAAACCTGAGTCAGCCCTAACTATAAACCTGAGTCAGCCCTAATTATAAACCTGAGCCAGCCCTAACTATAAACCTGAGTCAGCCCTAACTATAAACCTGAGTCAGCCCTAACTATAAACCTAAGACAGCCCTAACTATAAACCTAAGCCAGCCCTAACTATAAACCTGAGTCAGCCCTAACTATAAACCTGAGCCAGCCCTAACTATAAACCTGAGTCAGCCCTAACTATAAACCTGAGCCAGCCCTAACTATAAACCTGAGTCAGCTCTAACTATAAACCTGAGTCAGCCCTAACTATAAACCTAAGCCAGCCCTAACTATAAACCTAAACCAGCCCTAACTATAAACCTATAAACCTGAGCCAGCCCTAACTATAAACCTGAGTCAGCCCTAACTATAAACCTAAGCCAGCCCTAACTATAAACCTGAGCCAGTCCTAACTATAAACCTGAGCCAGTCCTAACTATAAACCTAAACCAGTCCTAACTATAAGCCTAAACCAGTCCTAACTATAAACCTAAACCAGTCCTAACTATAAACCTAAACCAGTCCTAACTATAAGCCTAAACCAGCCCTACCTATAAACCTATAAACCTGAGTCAGCCCTAACTATAAACCTGAGTCAGCCCTAACTATAAACCTAAGCCAGCCCTAACTATAAACCTAAACCAGTCCTAACTATAAACCTAAACCAGCCCTAACTATAAACCTATAAACCTGAGTCAGCCCTAACTATAAACCTGAGTCAGCCCTAACTATAAACCTGAGCCAGCCCTAACTATAAACCTAAGCCAGCCCTAACTATAAACCTGAGTCAGCCCTAACTATAAACCTGAGTCAGCCCTAACTATAAACCTAAGCCAGCCCTAACTATAAACCTGAGCCAGTCCTAACTATAAACCTGAGCCAGTCCTAACTATAAACCTGAGCCAGTCCTAACTATAAACCTAAACCAGCCCTAACTATAAACCTATAAACCTGAGCCAGCCCTAACTATAAACCTATAAACCTGAGCCAGCCCTAACTATAAACCTATAAACCTGAGCCAGCCCTAACTATAAACCTGAGCCAGCCCTAACTATAAACCTAAGCCAGCCCTAACTATAAACCTGAGTCAGCCCTAACTATAAACCTAAACCAGCCCTAACTATAAACCTATAAACCTGAGCCAGCCCTAACTATAAGCGCTATCCAAGAGGAAAGTCTGAAGCCTATACTCTTAAATGTGATGAGTGTTTCCTCCGGAGTGAAAGTGATGAAAAGTACATTGTCTCTATCATTCAAATCCTCATTTTGCACAGATCAATAGCACAAGGGGAGCTCAGCCTGGACTCAATGCAAATGGAATTAAGTTCAATGTAGCTGCAGTATTGAGTCGAGAGGGCAAATCCATGTCTTGACTCTCTGATTATGTTCTACACAGCGGCTCGTCGGCCGGGTGATTTCCTATGGAAGCAGCAGCGCCGGTCTGTGGGAAACAAACAACAAGCCTGTCTAAATAAAAAGGATTTACAAAGTGTCTAGATTTTTCATTTTCTCACGCCGTCTTTATTTTTTTTTTTAAACCGCTTCTTGTCTCCGAGTCCATTTCTTCCTCCTTTGTTGACTCTTTCATCAGCCATCTAGATCATGTTTCATCCACTTAGCCCTCTCTCTTTTCCATGTCCTTCTCTGTCCTCCTGTTTTCTCCCCTGTTGTCACACCTTCCTCCTCCCAACGTTTCCATCCCTCCTCCAGCATCCCTCTGTAATCAGAGCTGAGACTGAGCAGTGTTTACACGCTCTTCCCAGGGGCCAGCCAGTGTGACACATTCACTTTACAACCGCTCACCTCGCCTCGCCCTCCATTCCCTCCCCTTGCTTTGGTCAGATTACAGAGGAAGCGACAGAAAACATTCTCCCCACACTCGTCCCGTATCCATCCCTAAACCTCTCCGACCCCCAGCTATGGCGGCCCAGCAGGAGGCCGCGTTATCGCTCTGCTCTGATGGAGCCTCGTCACCGTGGGCATCTTGGTTGCACATCTCGGTCGGACCATAACGCTGGAACGTGATCATTTAACACTGACTGGGAGCGTTGCTGCACACAGCCAGATAACTGCATTCATCTGCTGCAATACATAATGCTTTATATACTTTTTATTCCGGCTGTATATTTGCTACTGTATTCTTCTTTACTGTTTTCATTACTCTTTATTTATATGACTTGATTTTGATTGACTATGTCTCTGCTGCTGTAATCCTGCAATCCTCTGACTGATTAACCATTGTACAAGTTTACGTTTATGTTTATCTACACTTCACACTTCATATACTTACATACATAATTTGCATTTTTGCACTCCCCTATTGTTTGTTGTTTATTGTTTGTTTTATTTACACCTCACACACTTAATATACACATACATACTTTGCATTTTTGCACTTCTACTGTTTACGTTTAATTTAATTCCTAAATTAATACTGTTTTTTTCTTTCACCCCAGCTATTTTATTTGATTTATTATTATTATTATTATTATTAATAATAATAATAAATAAACGTTATCATTCACCTGGTGCAATATCCAATACGTGCAATACGTTTAAGTACTTTTTTATATACTTTTTCTATTCAGTCTGTATATTTAATATTCTTCTTTACTGTGTTTACTGTTTCTATTACTGCTTATTTATATTACTTGATTTTCTATCTTTTATTATTCTTTTATTCACTTGTGAGCAATGCTGCTGTAATCCTGTAATTTCCCAAATGTGTGGCTGCTATCACTTTGTGTACATTAAAGTTATTCAACAAATCATATGGATTCAAATTGGAGAAGTTAACAACGCTGATACGTGAGAATCAAATATGGATTTAAATGAGGCAAGAGAGAGACTTAATGTGAGACTTAATGTGCAGCACTTCATTCCTCAGAGCTCCAACCACCAAAAGCTCTTATGCTAACAGTAAAGGTGTTTTTGTTGTTGTTGTTGTTGTCTATTTGTGATCGTCAGATGAGCTGATTGGCTCTGGAACTGACTGATTGCTCTTCTTGAGGAAAGGTGGTAATTTCTCTGTCATATTGTGACTGATTATAGCTCTGAAATATGTCACTGTTCCAACTCCATCAGATGTTTTTTGACAGGGGGCTTTGATGTGTGTTCACTCAGGCAGGCAGACAGACAGCTAGCTAGCACCCACTCCACGCGAAGTGCTTTTGACTCCGTGTGCTGCAGAAATACAGTGTTACTGCGGAGGAATAAAGAGTTTGAAAGAGATGGTACGCCTCTTGCTATTACAGTTTTTCTGCTTGAAACTGTCAGAATATTACATTCAACGTGTTGTGTTACATTACATTACATTACATGTCATTTAGCTGACGCTTTTATCCAAAGCGACTTACAATAGTGCATTCAATCATGAGTACAAACTCAGAAAAACAACAATCAATAATCAATAAAGTGCAGTTTCTTCGCTAGAGTTAAATTTCGAAAATTACAAAGTGCTATAAATAAGAGACATCAAGTGCTACTAGAGTGCTAGTACAGTGCTACCTTCCTTATTCAAGGTGTAGTCGAAAGAGATGCGTTTTTAGTTTTCGGCGGAAGATGTAGAGACTTTCTGCTGTCCTGATGTCAATGGGGAGCTCATTCCACCAATGAGGAGCCAGGACAGCAAACAGTCGTGACTTTGTTGAGTGTTTAGCTCGTAGTGACGGAGCTACAAGTCGTTTAGCAGAAGCCGAGCGGAGTGCCCGAGCTGGGGTGTACGGTGTTACCATGTCCTGTATATAGATAGGACCCGATCTGTTCGTGGCACGATACGTAAGTACCAATGTTTTGAAGCGGATGCGGGCGACCACCGGTAGCCAGTGGAGTGTGCGGAGGAGCGGGGTAGTGTGGGTGAATTTCGGGAGGTTGAAGACCAGTCGAGCAGCTGCATTCTGGATGAGCTGTAAAGGTCGAATGGCGTTAGCGGGTAGACCTGCCAGGAGGGAGTTACAGTAGTCAAGTCGCGAGATGATCAGAGCCTGGACCAGAACCTGTGTCGCCTTCTGGGTGAGAAGGGGACGTATCCTCCTGATGTTGTACAACATGTACCTACTGGAACGCGTTGTTGCGGTAATGTTGGCAGTCAGGGAGAGTTGACTGTCAAGTGTCACACCGAGGTTCCTGGCAGTCGGGGTCGGGGTCAACACTGAGTTGTTGAAGGTGATAGTCAGGTCGTGGGTGGGAGAGCCCACCCACGACCTGAAAAGTGTTGAACTTTTCACTTGTTAATATAATGATGCATATGCAATATTATTTATATATATATATATATATATATATATATATATATATATATATATATATATATATAAATAATATTTATATTATCATATAATGTAATATCATGTAATGATATATATATATATATATATATATATATATATATATATATATATATATATATATATATATATATATATATCATTACATGATGCATATTATATGAATATTAGAAATGTATATTACAGAAACAGAAAAAAAAAAAGAGTATGTAGATGATTTGTTGTGAGCCTCATTTAAGAGCACATTTACAGAGAAGAAAGGGAAAAGATGTATATAGTTTTTGCCCAGAATGGTATAACAGCATTTTATGGAGGAACATTTTAAAGCCAATGTTCCACTGGGGACATGCAACTGAGAAAAATGATTCTCATCCTTTGCTTGTGGGAACAATATTATAGTCTTTTTTTCCCAGTTCATATGAAGTGAAGCCCTCATTGCAGGTGTAGGAAATAGTATAGATTTGGATTCACTAGAACTAAAAAATATGTTTTTTTAAAGAATTCAACAGTGTGTCTTCTGGATGAAATATTTTGTATCTAAGAACATATTAATTTGATACTGCAGTTCTTTTGAAGCTATTACTTGTGTCTACTGGATCAGGTTGCGTTAATGACTGTGGGTATTACTCATTTTCTGGGCTGAATGAAATTCAATACCATCATCACACTGAATGTGACTAAGGAGCTGGGGTCAGAGTGTAGCATGGCCATTATCATACTGCTCATTACCACTAACTTGGGTTTCTACGCCTTAGCAAAAAGAGAAAGAAGAAGTGGAGTGTGAAGAAAGCATCCTGTTTTAGAGGTGGGAATGTTGCAGGAAGTGGCAAAGTTTTATGTTGGTAACATTTGTTGAAAACATATTTACCGTAAACGTCGGGTTACGAGCCGCTACTACCTTCGGTCAGTGTCCCCGTTAGCTCCCCGCTGTAGCCAGCTGGGGCTCCTGCTAGCGCGCCGTTACTTCCCCGCTAACTTCCGCTAGCTCCCCGAAAACCACCGAAGGTAGCGGGACCAGGCTCGACACCCGACTTGGGCAGAGGGGACACGGGCAGTAGCAGCAGCAGCAGCGGGCAGCAGCAGCAGCGCTAGCTAGCGCTGCTACTAGCTTGCTACAGCGGGGACACTGACCGGCCGTAGGAGCGGCTTGTAACCCGACGTTTACGGTACTGTCACATCTTCCATTTGTTAAGCGTAGACTCCGGGGAAGAACTGAACGACGGCCTTCCCAGGCCACTCGATGTGTACAGTTATGTTTGACACCAGTAAGTTTGACGCTCCCATGTGGAGCAATACGTCTGTGGGGAAGGTCACCGGGGTCAGATTCCGCCATGGTGTGCGAATCCTCTCCGTCTACACGTCTAACTCCGTTCCTTGTGGAGTAGGGCATCAATACTCTCTTTTATGTCGGGAGACAGCGATCGATGGATCTCTCTTTCCCTGAACGGAAGCACTCCATTTTCAGCGGTTGATTTCACGGCTGGCTATCCGACACACCACTTAATGGATGGTGTGTGTCTGTCTGTGTGTGTGTGTGGGTCAGTGTACAGTTGTAGCTTTGTAATTTAAGGTGATTAATCCACATACAGTAGGTTTATTGAATCCAATGAGGGTAGCCGGGTTATTTCACACCCAAATTAGTGTTCTTACAAGCTACTATTCATGAAGCTGATTACACAGGGAATGTATTCTGAATACTATATGTATTCAGAATACATTCCCTGTACTGAACACATTTTAATCAGGAGGGACTTCGTTTTGAGTGAATGAATATTTTAATGCACCCAATTGTAACATTATATTTTAAGGGAGTGATGGAGCCATAAGTACAATAGGAAACCCACCCAACAGTCTAGATACGGGTGGTGGGGATGAGATGAAGAGAATGATGAAGATCTGGACGTGATGATGAGGAGTTCTGATGATCCAAGTGATGACTGGAGGTGAATGGGGTGCAGGAGGGCACGGCGGTTTTGTCTAAAACGATAGCTGACTAACAGAGAGGAGAACAGATTCAAAGTGCTGTGAGCGGCTGATGGAGATCGTGATGAGATCTGGTTGGTTTTACTAAATGAACGAATCAGTTGACTAGGAAGAAGCAGGAGAGAGAGAGAGAATTGTGGATGAATAAATCACAGTCTTCCTCCTTGAACCTACGCTGAGTTAAATAAAAGCAAGTGTAAAAAGAAATAAAACGCAATATACGTTGACTTTAAAGCCCTCAATCACTTAAAAAGACCATCATCAACCATCTATCAGTTGATCAAATAAATTATGCTATAATTGTGCTACGTTTAATTTATTTTATAAAATAAATATTATATTATAATATATCATAATATATTATGATATATACAGCATACAGTACTATAGATAGTCGTCTCAGATTTGTAAAGTAAATATGGTTATTTTCTTTAAGAGCAATGGATGACAACTGTGGGCACCTGTGGTTCAGTAGAGAAAGGTTGTCCTTCAATCAGAGGATCGGCGGTTTGATCCCCGGCTCTGTTAGTCCATGTCGATGTGTCCTTGGGCAAAACACTTAACCCCGAAATGCTCCTGCATTCTGTTCCTGCGGTGTGTGAATGGGTATGAATGGATAGCACCAGGTGGCCCCTTCATGGTAGCTCCTGTCATCAGTGTGTGAATGGGTGTGAATGGGTGTGAATGGGTGAATGATGACATAGTGTTAAAGACCTTCGAGTGGTCAGAAGACTAGAAAAGATAAATACAAGTACAGTTAATTTACCATTTTACCATCCATTCACAAAGGAGCTGGAAACCAACCACTCAGGTGACGAGGGAGAGTTAAAGCTTTGTGTCATGAAAATATGTAGGTCACGCACACGCACACACACACACACACACACACACACACACACACACACACACACACACACACACACACACACAGCATCTGAGCAGGCCTGTGCATGTAAATCACACCGTTAACGGCGTGTGGAACCTCAGTGTGGGTACTCAGTCTCAACCCCATGAATAGCAAAGCAGATCCAGCTGGGACTGCCAGTCATCAACATAAATAACAGATTAACAACTTTTCTTTCACAGATTAAACATTATCTTCCCGTGAACGCTAAATGATTCCCTGTAATTCAGAAACTGCTCATTTAGGACGAGTCCTGGGTGGAGCACAGTGGCTGTAACAGTCTTGTTATGATTCCTGTTGAAAGCTCATAAAGGTTGCTAAATTAATAAACATCCCTGGATTATCTTTCCTCCATATGCATTGCAGTTATAAATCAGATCGCTGTTGCTTTGTGAAACGAATGGAATCACAAATAAGAGTCGTATAGGGATTCTTAATTGGTAGTTACCGTAAAAGTCGGGTTACAAGCCGCTCCTACCTCCGGTCAGTGTCCCCGCTGTAGTAAGCTAGCAGCAGCGCTAGCTAGCGCTGCTGCTATCTCCCCGCTGCTGCTGCTACTGGCCGCGTCCCCTCTGCCCAAGTCGGGTGTCGAGCCGGGGCTGGTCCCGCTACCTTCGGTGGTTGTCGGGGAGCTAGCGGAGAGCTAGCGGAAGTTAGCGGACAGCTAGCAAAGAGCTAGCGGAAGTTAGCGGGGAACTAGCGCTAGCATGAGCGCTAGCTGGCTACAGCGGGGAGCAAACAGGGACACTGACCGAAGGTAGTAGCGGCTTGTAACTCGACTTTTACGGTACTATAATGAAGTTATATCAAAAGTTCTTTACCTTTTCTTTTACCTTAATGCTGAGTCTGTATTTTCTGTCTACAGATAACCAAGAAGCCCTGTGAAGGCCGTTTGAGCTACATTCTTTCTCCATTTTCAGCTTCAATACCTGCGGTCTGGTTTGTGTTTAGAAAAACAGATCCTGTAGTGTCGAAGGTAGTAGCGGAAAAGAGTTTCCGATGGGTACCATTTGGTCAGCCAGCTTCATAATGTTCTACCTTTGGTGAATCAAATGAGAGAAAATCAATTGTTTCTCGACCTTTGAAGTAAAACTGGTTTCTAGGAGGCCGTGTGGAAGTGAAGCCAGCGGTGGCTGATGGCACACAGATCAGTATTACTCACCAGAGCAGACCTCCACAGCTGAGGGAGCCATTCGGCCCCAGCGCTGTCTGTCAGCCCTGTGATATGCACTCGGAGAGAGAGGTTGCTGCAATGGGAGGGGAGGTGGGATTTGATGGGTACATGCTGCTCAAACAACGAATGGCCGCTGGCCTTGAGTGTGCGAGAGACTGTTCACAGAGAGCGAGAGAGAAAAGCGTGTAGCCTTTGAGGGACTGACTTTTATTTGTGGCACGATGTCACATTTCCAAGCATCACACCGGCAGATCTTTGTGTGCGCCGGAGGTTTTCTGACCCACGTTTCTCTAATATGCAAATAGGGCTTTCTGCTATTTTGTACAAATAAGAGAGGAATCTCGTTAGGGTGGAGGCGTTGTTTGTTTGTCATCACACAATGACATTTCTGCTCATCTCTGGGCCTGCAGCAAGGTAGCAATTTAAATGTTAACATGGAATGGGTAGCACTGGTGGGATACAAATGTGGACATGGTATCTCTTCTTCCTCATGGGCAGAAATTAATGCTGCCATCGACTAAATGAGATTTTAAAAGTAAAAAAAAAGAAGTAAAAACATATTTCAACTTCTATATTAGCTCTAATGCTGCGTTCACACCAAAAGAGTTGCGAATTATTCGCATGAGTAGATTACATGCAAAGTCAATGCACATGGTTGCGAATTTTTGAAATATTTCAACTCGGGGCGAAAATTTGCAACACTTTTGGTGTGAACGGAGCATAAGAATGATTCATTAATTCCTCATCTTGTGATGAGTAATATGTACCGTAAACGTTGGGTTACGAGCCGCTACTACCTTCGGTCAGTGTCCCCGTTAGCTCCCCGCTGTAGCCAGCTGGGGCTCCTGCTAGCGCTCCGTCGCTTCCCCGCTAACTTCCGCTAGCTCCCTGAAAACCACCGAAGGTAGCGGGACCAGGCTCGACACCCGACTTGGGCAGAGGGGACGCGGGCAGTAGCAGCAGCAGCGGCCAGTAGCAGCAGCAGCACTAGCGAGCGCTGCTACTAGCTTGCTACTAGCTTACTACTGACTGGCCGTAGGAGCGGCTTGTAACCCGACGTTTACGGTAGACTAACCATATATAGTTCACAAAAATAGTTCATCACAATCTAAAACAAATGTCTGCTGACACGAAATAAGCATGTAAAACACGTCACAAATGCCTCTAACATAACTTCAAAACAACATCACGTTGGGGCAGCAGTCTTTGACACCGTGTCTCCCTCACATTTTTGACCACGGCACTTGTTCAGAGCGTCGTATACATGGCTGTGTTTAGACTATACATGGCGTATAAATGACATGCAAGCAGCCAGACAGGATGCTCTCATTGCACATGATGGCTTCCACATTGTTGTCATTCATACACCAATTGGTGAACCTCTATTGTGGGTTTTTTAATATCTGTCACATCCCAAATAAATGCTCTGCGACAATGTTGTGATTATGGTCGGCTTAGCAACGTTACAGCGATTATTATCGTTTACCACTATCATTATTTATTACTATTAATAGTATTATCAGTCACATTTCTGTTTACTATTATTGCTACTATTACTTACTTCTTTTTATATTATTAGTTTGCTAGTGTAACTGCTGCTCTTACTATCTCATTATATGAATAATTTATATCATATGGATTTAACTGCGTTATTCATTCTGTACACATTTAATCTGTCCATCCTGATAGAGGATCCTCCTCTGTTGCTCTCCCGAAGGTTTCTTCCTTTTTCCTTGTTAAAGGTTTTTTTTGGGTGTGAGGGTCTTGGGGCGGAGGATTTAGTCTGCTGTTCAGATTGTAAAGCCCTCTGAGGCAAATTTGTGATTTAGGGCTATACAATTCAATTGAAATTGAACAAAGAGGGGCGTTTAGTGTGAAACTAGGTCAGTAACGTAGCAGTTAGCTCAAACTTAGTTTCAGCAGGTGCAACAGGAGGCCAATCACAAACTAGGTGTGTTGCCATGAAGAACTTTTTTAGCAAAGCTACATGCATTATTATAATTATATGAGCGCTTTTGCAACAAATGACTTTGAACTGATATGTTCTTTCTCGTTTGCATCTTCTTCACATCTTAATACCTGCAATAAATATCTGCAGTGCCTCTCTATTTGTATTGCAAAGTGATTTAAAATGGTCTCCGATGAGTTCATCTGCATTAAATTGAGAGAAGTGTTAAAAAAAAGGATGAAAAAAGACGCTTCAAATGATCTCCTGCACCCAGAGATGTTGATAGACATCGGAAGTGGCACTGCTGTCACCATACTAATGTTGCACGACTATGCAGTCCAGATGGCAAATCAGAGACACCATAATAAAACATTAACTTTAACAACATCACTGCAAGCAGCTAAGAGCGCCGCACTACAACAGTTGGTACATTAACAGCTGTGAATCAAGAGAAGCAGTGTCGGTCTCTGAGTGGTCCTCAAACAGAGCGTCGCTTTAATGGGATCCTAGGGGCCCTGTATCAAGGCTGGGGGTCGTACAGGGAAACGCCTGTTTCTCTAGGAAATAATGAGGTCATTCGGTGTATAATGAGGCAACTGATGCAGGGAGGGGGGGGCAACAAGACACGGGGGACTTCAGGCTCTACTCAACATCAATTTGTTGAAACAGGTTTTGGATTGCAATTTCTTTCCTTGTTTTCTCCCTCCTCCTCTTTCCTCCTCCTTCTATACTGTCTTTAACACGCTGTAATTTTGTCATGTCATCAGTACCAGCAGGGTGTGACAACCCGCTGCTTTTAATCATTCTCAATCAGGAGGGACTGTCTCTCTCTCTTTCCGTCTCTCTCGCGTCTCACTCCCCTCTTTTCTCTCTGCAGGAGACAGACAAAATGGAGAAGAATGAAACATGTGCGTAACCTTTTCAAGGACAGCAGTGAGGATGGGCTGTCCGGCAAGAAAGCACTTTAGGAAAAGAAAACCACTGGTGCGGTTAATACAGAAAAGAAGAAGAGGGGGAGAATAGATGAGGGAGCCTGGAAGCCGACTATGATGACTTCTATATATAGCCCAGTCGCTGCAGCGCGTGGTGAAGGCCTGTGCCGCTAAGACGGCATGCTCTTCCAGCTAAAGGGATTTCACACAGAATATGTGTGTGTCAGAAAGTGTGTGTGTGCACGCATGCATCTGCATGTGTGTGTGTGTGTGTTTTTATTAGGACCAGAGATTACACTGAACGCTGCTGCCGACAAGAGGAGAGAGGAGGAGGAGAGAGCTGATAGCTGCAGGAGCTGTGGCGTCCTTAATTACAAAGCAAACAACCACGGGCCTTATCCCTTACAGGATAAATGCTTATGTATTCCTCTCAAGGGCTATTATTACAAAACTTTTCTACTCAGCAATTTCTAATAATTAAATGTTACAAGGACCCATTTTTCTTACCAGGATTATATGGATTTTTTTAAAGGTTGTGTATTATTTAGCTAAGAAGGCATCTTGTATTCTCACAGGAATGGTTTGTTAAAGGAAACTGGGTTACAAATTATTCCTATAATATATGTACAACACATTCCAACTAGTGAGGGAGATTGATTAATGAATGAATGAATATATACTTTATTAATCCCCAAGGGGAAATTTGGTGTCGCGTAGCAGCAATTTACAGACAGAAAATAAGATATCAAAACAGCAGGGATGAAAGATATAGACAATGATAATACTAATAAAAAGAAAAAAGAAAAGAAAAATAGCTGGGATGAAAGAAAAGAAAAAAAGAACAGAGTAAAAATTTAGGAATTAAATTAAATTAAACTTAAACAGTAGAAGTGCAAAAGTGCAAGTATGTATGTGTATATTAAGGTGTAATTAAACAAACAATAACAAACAATAGGAGAGTGCAAAAATGTTTATGTATGTAATGTGTGAAGTGTAGATAAACATGTACATGTACATGTACAGTGATCAATCAGTCAGAGGATCTGGCAAGCGGTGACTTATTATAGAGTACTAGATTTGATTGAACTATTCCAAATTAGATTCCACATTTTATTCTCTTTCTCAGATTGATTATTTCTCAGTCCAAAATTGACTGTATCCTTCTGGCTGCTTTAGCATGAATACGCCATCATATTAGATTTGATTTTTTTTAAGTTTAAATGTATTTTTATTTATTTTTTAATCTCCCAGGACCACGATTACAAATAATACAACCACAGCAGGGTAGAAACATATATTTTGAAATAAGTTCCTGTCACCGTTTTAGATTAATGCAAACATGAAGGGATTCAGGGGCATCCTGTTTTCTGCTTTCCTCGCCAAAATAAATCATTCTGGCAAGCTGACACTCTCTGAGGTCAGACAGCATTCACCATCTGTCAATCACCTTTATGAGTAAATAGTAGCCGGGGAGTGAAGCAACATAGATGATGGTATTCCATCACTGAAATGTAGTGACACAAACAGCACAGATACAATACAGTATGACAAACACATGAGAAAATGGCTAAAAACAACATAGGTAAATTAATAAACACTATGTACAAAAAAAGGCGGATTACTGGATGTTCTTTGTAAAAATGGAAGAGAGAGAGAGAGAGAGAAGTGACAGTTATAGCCTGTACAATAAATGACATTGATATATAAAAAAATATATATACATCTTAAAACTGACAACCTCCCTAGTAGTGTGAATATGCTAATATAATTTATTTAAAAAAGTAATGAATGAAAGGGAAGAAATAGCTAATATAATTTTAAGAAAAACCCTGCAGTAGTGTGAAATAGTAAGAACGTGCCGGAGAGAAAGGAGCATCAGCTGGACAATTAATTAATCAATGAATCAATTGTCCAACTCCCCTGTTTCAAAATATGCACAACAGTCCATAATCCACTTGGACACTTCCTGGTCAACAAACAATTATATTGTTGTGGATATTTGTGCCATAAACACAATAACTGCAGTATTGTGAAGACAATATAAAAAATAAAAAAAAAGAACCCTGAAATTTCACTGAATCCGCTGATTCAGCTCAGAGATGCCAAACACGGCACAGAGCTGTTTGAGCCTTCAGCAGACTTTTTAGGGTGTGCTCTTGTTTTTGTTTTTTTGCACATATTTAAGTTAAATGAATTTCCACACTGGTGAGACAGGGCTGCTGTTTTTTTTTGCATGATGTGCATGTGTAGCCAGTGGGCACACACTTTGGGAGCTCATGTCCTCCCCTCGTTGTCTCATTTTAATAAGAAAAACGTCTCCATTGCCTCCCATGGAGACTGTGAGTGGCGATGGCGGTAAATAAAAGACTCCTGATTGTGAAATAATTAGTACGGCAGTTGCTGCTTGGCAGCCGGCTACTGCTGTCAGCAGGTTTGAATCACTGTGAAAAGAAGTGGAACGGGGGAATTATGGGAGCGATTAAAATAGCTATAAAGATTGCCAACATACCCACCTAGCAAACACTTCCCTCGATCAAAGGAGATTGGCCGATAGGAGATACATTCACATAGAGATCGTTAATTGTGTTCAGAGATGATTTCATTCGAGCATTAAAACGGTTATGTTCTGTGGGCTCACACCCGCCGAGGGGAATGACACGGCAATGGCTGAAGCATTTAGAGGAATCAGGGTATTTATTATATTATATTATTATATATTATATTGATATTTTAGGGGTCTCGTATTTAGGTATAAAACACTTCTCTATAGCGCCCCCTTTAGTTGTGAAAGCCCACGCTTTTGACCAACTATGACCGATTGACTTATCATTATTATTCTACTATATCCACTGTTGCCTACTCATTATATGAATCATTTCTGTCATATTGATTGAATGTGTTCTGTACGCATGACATCTATTGTACTTAAAATGTGTGATTCTGGCCTACACAAAATACATTGAATTGAAATGTAATTGAATACTACAGGCTGCACCTTTTAAAGTGACGCAATGTACCTGCCCTGGGAAATAGTTGGTGTGATTTCCCTTTTAATTAGAAACTGTGAAAGACAAGTTGTGGTGTGGTATTACTACCTCAGTGTGAAAGCATGCATGGACACACACTCAAAATCAATAGCGGTCTCAAATTGCCCTGGGTTTACTTGTCAATGTAAACTAATTTCCATTTGAACAGTTCAGGCAGCTTTTCCACCACAACCCACTGAATAATCCATGACTGGAGTCAGAATGCCACGCTTCAACAGGACGCATGATACCATCGCTAGAACCACCGGGATGCCTTGGTTTGAACATGTCTGTGTATTCTCCAATGGGACATGAGTCAATGTAAAACATTATATGCATTCACCCTACAAGAAATCTTGCTCCGCCTAAAGAACTTGCTCATCTGCTTACCAACACAAGGTCTCACACCCTGGAAACCCAGTTAAAGGCTGGTTTCCTACCTCATTATGCCCACTGCACATCTGTATTGTCTATTCATCTAATAGCTTTTTCACTCAAATTATAAAGTACCAGTTTTTAGATTATGCTGGCTCACAGTTTAGGTATGAATGCTACAAATTTGTGTTTACCGTAAAAGTCGGGTTACAAGCCGCTTCTACCTCCGGTCAGTGGCCCGCTGTAGTAAGCTAGGAGCAGCGCTAGCTGCTAGCTCCCCGCTGCTGCTGCTACTGCCCGCGTCCCCTCTGCCCAAGTCGGGTGTCGAGCCGGGGCTGGTCCCGCTACCTTCGGTGGTTGTCGGGGAGCTAGCGGAAGTTAGCGGAGAGCTAGCGGAAGTTAGTGTGCAACTAGCATGAGCGGCAGCTGGCTACAGCGGGGAGCTAACGGGGACACTGACCGAAGGTAGTAGCGGCGTGTAACCCGACTTTTACAGTATATTTTTGCAGACTTGGTAATGTCCATATATATATATGTATGCATCCGCAATTTGTGGCTTTGCTTGGAGAAGGTGTGGCTGTCTGTACTCTTGATTGAAAGGCGTATCCAAAAATGTAAAGTATAGTGAAGGACATAGACATCTATTCTTCAATACGCTTCTTACTATGAGCAATGGGGTCTGACAGTAACATATTTTATGAGAGATTTCTGTTCGTCCTTGCTTTTGCACTGAGTCAATTGTTTAAGTGACTAATCTACTATAAAATAAATAATCCAAGTAATCTGCCAAAATGAGTCTCCTGACACCTTGTGTTTTCCTCTCTCAGTGACTTACATCTTGTTACAGCAGATAATCAAATCTGAATATGAAGTGGTGATTAGGAAAAGTACATCTACATGTTTCATGTTAATGGCACACACAGAGACACACACATTCACGCAAGGCCGTCTGTATTGCACCATCTTCATGATAGCAGTTTACATCCATCTTGTCTACTATTTGCTCTAGACAGCCATATTTAAATGTAATGAGCTTCCCTGAGACTGAGCTCCTGGCTCCAGTGAGGTTGTGCAGGACGTGTGGAACCTAATCCTCTCTCACACAGATCACCAACTTACAGCAATCAGCTAATAACTCTGCCAACTCTCTCATTAACTGCTCTCAGTAACTGTGGTCTGGCGCCTGAGAGCTTCACACACACAGCACAGACCTGACACACACACACACACACACACACACACACACACACACACAAGTTCATTAATAGATGCAGCACTGAGTTGTAAGCACACATGCACATGCATTAAAAAAACATCTTTATAACTACAACTGTAAGGACTTTTACCAATCAGATTCATTCCATATTCAGTTTAACTCTCATCATGTCATATCTATTGGAAATATTACCCTAACCTCATTACATTTTGCTCAAAACTACAAGTGTCAAACCTCATGGCAACTCTAGAGGAAAAGTCAGGGATCATTAAAGATTATAATACATCGTCTTGGAACCCAGACTGCACCACATTTAGTGATGATCTGGTTGACTAACTTGATTACTTATCAGGTTAGTCGTCTTCTGGACTCCATGGATGTCTGTACCAAATGTCATGGAAATCCATCCAGTGGTTGTTGAGCTATTTCAGTGGAGGACTGACCGACAAAGAGACCAACAGGCTATCGTCATCAGGAGAGTGCAGGTGTCTGATTGGTGAAGGAAATATGTGTTCAAACCAGTGGATGCCTCAAGTCTTCATGTTTGTTGTGTCACTAAGTGACTACGTGTTAAAACTGACTAAAAGGTAACTGGCCAAGGTGCGAGGCTTTTCCTCGTTGCTGCCACTTTGGATTTAATCCAATAAAGCAGCGGTCCTTTGGCACCGGGCCGCACAGAAAGAATGGATGAACAAAATATTTGATTGATTATCAAGGTCGGAAAGATGTTTTTTTTTTTTTAATGACAGGATACATCCGTCTGTGCGTCTGTGCCTCTTGACACATGTGAGAATTAAGCCCACAAGCTAGTAAAAATGAGTAAAAAACAGATGTCGTTGTGGAGCTTCTTTGGAAAGGGAAAAGGCGCAACGAGGAGACAGAAGAAGAGCCTATACGACTTCCAAGAGAAAGAAAGCTGCAATTAAAAGACAATATCAGGAGTCCAAATTAAAATACGGCTTCACCGCTACAGGTGATTCTCACGCGCCCGCTCTGCTAAATATGTGGCAATAATTCAGAGTAATGGTGAGTCATATATGGTGCACTTTATATTTGTTTTTATGCCGGTCGTATCTTTTTATTTCATCATATTTATCCCCCACACCATGAAAATATTGTCTTACACCAAACCGGTCCGTGGCGGAAAAAGGTTTTACTTCTTCATCCTGTCATGGCGGAGTACTGCAAGACAGGAGGGGCCGGGGCTCGCTGGTTAGCATGCTCATTTCAGTAGGTACATCTACAACACAATACATACACTTCATCTTTTCATTTTGTTTTCCTCTCCATATATTAGGATGTTGTACGATAACGTTTCACATCATCCCTTAACTGTTTCTGTCAAGCCCCCCCTTGATGATATAGGAGCATTGTAAATTCCCCACCCCAAATGGGTCATACCTTCTTTGTTTTTAATTAATTGCGTTATAATATATACAGTAAACTTGATACAATCTTTGTTTTTCTTTCTAAAAACAAGTACATATCACTTCACTTTTTCACTTCACAGTTTATTGAAAAAAAAAAAATAACATTGGGAATCACTGCCTTCACTGAATAGGAGACCCAAGCTGTGCAGTTGCTGTGTTCACGTTCTTTTATTAACTTATGACGATAAACCCGTGACAAAACTAAAGAGCGCAAATGAGCTCCACGAGAGCGCGCAAATCAAACAGCTGCGCGCGTAATTTACTTTGACGAGTGCTTTTACATCACTACGCGAGCAAAATCCCCGCTCACGAGAGCAAAAGTTGCTCTCGCGCGAGCAAAAGTCCCTCTTGAAGTTGGAACCTGCTCGCTCTGGAAGCTTTAACCTGCTCGCTCGCGTGTCTGTTACCTGCTCGCGCTCGAGTAGATTTTCTTTTTGACAGTAAGTGGGCGGATCCAGTCACCATCGATCTCTACATCTAATTGGTTACAATCCTCGGCTTCGGATTGGCTGGAATGCATTTCTCACCAGCACACTGGGAACAATGGTGTATGAGAAAACACAACTGAAAGTTGACGTTCTCTGAATACTACTGTTGTTGAGTCACAAAATGTAATTTTAGGTTGTTTTCAGGCGAGAAGTTAGTTATTTAAGCATCAAATCTGTGGTCGGTTTGTCCAGAATCAGTCGACTTAAAAAGATACGCCGACGGTTTGAGTTCCTGCTTGAGGGACCGTGAGCTCCGCAGCTCCGGGCCGTCAGCGCTCTGCTGCCCGCCGAGAGCAGCCTGATCCCGGCAGGACTTTATGAAATGATCCGCTGGCTCCGATTTCTCCGTAGCGGTTAAACATGAGATATAATTCGGTTTTGAGGGTCTAACGAGCAATCTTTATTAGTTTATTATTTATTCACAGTAACGTTACATCAGTTTGACGGAGGGAAAGGTTAAGATTTATAACTTAAGATTTATAACTTAACTTTTACTTTAAACTGCAGCGGTGTCTTATTACTTTTGACCAAATTGTTTGCAATTTTATATATAAACATAGTTCTAAACACAATATATATACAATTATATGTATTTCTGTATTTGTTATTTTGAGTGTGTATGTGTGAGTTTACCTTGTATTGATTGAAGATTCTTTTATTGTCATATGCACAGATAACAGGCAGTTATTCTGTACAATGAAAAGCTTATTTTGCTGGGTCTTCCTAACACACAGAATTACAATAAACTTAAGGCAAACAATAAGACACAAAATATAGTGACAGTATTGCACAAAAATATGTATAAAGTGCACTATGCATTGCTACAATATCCAAAGTATGGCCGTGACATGAAGTCACAGCAGCAGGAAGAAACTGTTTGTCAGTCTCGTAGTATCTCTATTGATATTGTCTTTAATAAGGGATCTGCATGTCATTTAGTTTGCTGCATACGCCTAATAAATACCAAACAGTGTTTCAAGGCAGTTAATGTATCTTGGGTGTGTCCAAGTTAAAGAACTATTCAAGAAAGGGTCAAATACAATTACAACACAAGATAAAAGGACTAAATAAGAGGCACAGACCTTTTATTCTATTGGAGGCACCGCCAATTAATTCCGTTTTTAGAATAAGAGAGCAACGATTGTAGGAACCATTATATTATATCATAGCGCCATCACTTTTAAAACTGTACCCAGGACCCCACCCATAGTACTACTACACCTAGCAGATTCATATAATAGTATAGATACATGGGACGGGTGTAACATAAATAAACACAATATATATAACATTATGTGTATCTGTTTATATATACTTATATAGATACACATATAATTGCAAACAATTTGGTCAAAAGTAATAAGACACCACTGTAGTTCAAAGTAAAAGTTAAATTAAAATCTTAAGTTATAAATCTTAACTTTCCCTCAGTCAAACTGATGTAACGTTACTGTGAATAAATAATAAACTAATAAAGATTGCTCGTTAGATCCTCAAAACAGAATTATATCTCATGTTTAACCGCTACAGACTCAACAACAGTAGTATTCAGAGAACGTCAACTTTCAGTTGTGTTTTCTCATCCGCCATTGTTCCCAGTGTGCTGGTGAGAAATGCATTCCAGCCAATCCGAAGCCGAGGATTGTAACCAATTAGATGTAGAGATCGATGGTGACTGGATCCGCCCACTTACTGTCAAAAAGAAAATCTACTCGAGCGCGAGCAGGTAACAGACACGCGAGCGAGCAGGTTAAAGCTTCCAGAGCGAGCGGGTTCAAACTTTGAGAGGGACTTTTGCTCGCGCGAGCTGGGATTTTGCTCGCATAGTGATGTAAAAGCGCTCGTCAAAGTAAATTACGCGCGCGGCTGTTTGATTTGCGCGCTCTCGTAGAGCTCATTTGCGCTCTCTAGTTTTGCCATTGATTTGCCTCCATATTAACTATAACGGAGAGAGATGAGCAGAGATAGTTGATTTATCTAAATGTGTGCACTGAAAAGGAGCAGATAACCTTTCCTTAACATGCTAATATTGACTGCATTATCAGCAATCTCCACCTGCGTCATACATTTGCAGAAAAACACAACAAGCAGCAAAAACTGACCAATAATTGAAACCTCCAGGTAGCACCACCAGTGTGTAGTTTCTTGACAAGGTGCACGTAGCCTGTGGCGTAGCTGTGCAGCTGTGTGCTATAAGCTATAAACTATATTACTATGCCATAATCTCTTGAATGCACAACTATAAATCCAGCTTTAAGAGTCATTGCGGCTTCTGCGTTCCTTCGGTAATGGTCGTAGCTTCTTCTTACATAGCTCCTGTATTATATGAGAGGTCAAGGAAGACAGTTTTCTGGTTTAAGACTGCTGTGTGCTGGGGCGAAGGTCGTTCTGAGCTCACGCTGAGGCGTCAGAATACAAGACTGAATCGCACACTGAGAGGGACACTTTTTGCAGTGAGCAGTTATTGAAGAAAAACAAACATGGTGTTACGCAACACAGACGTGATTCAGGGGGATAATGTCAAATATACAATGCTAGGGACAGTTGTCTTGCTAAGCTGCCTCTCTCTGCAGCTCTTCCTCTCTGTAACTATATACATATGTCTCGTCTCTGTCTGCCATGGCTTTTTCTCTGTCACTTCCTCTTCCCTTCTCTTCTTTCTTGTAAATAGCATCTCTTTAAATGTCCCATATGGTGCCTATAGTGTATCAGTGTGACCTTACAGATTCTGGTTCATTTCAACAGGTGCACATCACCAGCGGGAAGTATGCCAGACTGCTATTCCTGATGAAGCATAGCTCCATTTGAAATAATTGCCTATTGATTCTTTTAATACAACAGGATTTATCAAGCTCCTACCAACAGATTTAAATGTGTCCCATCATTCTGTCTCCTACATGGTCACAGTGAACGCTGCTTGGCGAAAGTGGTGGCACTGGTGCTTTCCAAGTGTCCTAGAAAAAAAAAAGAAGAATACCCAGTATTTGGTTTAATTTGGTTTGCCGCAAGCAGAATTAACAGCTTCATTGAACACCCTGTCACTGGCTGGCAATAGAGGCTTCGTTAAATCATGCATTATGACGTCTGAGTGCAGAAATTGTAATTTATTTACTATTACATACAGTCAGCACGACTACAGAGCCAGACGCACCGATAATGAACAAAACATGAGAAGTTTGGAAGACTATAGATAGATATACATGTGTATGTGTCCTCAGTGTTATAGTTTATTTTTTATAAAAGGTGCTCTTGTTTGATGTAGATGTACATTTTGAGCAAACTGTTTCTGCATTTAGAAATACAATAATAAGTGACCTTCAAGAGAGGAGTGTTAAAGATGAGGAAAAGTGGAGGAGGGGCATCTGGCCTGAGTGCAGTCTGACAATCTGAATGATGTAACAGCCTCCCATCTCTTTTTATCATATATATATATATATATATATATATATATATATACTGTAAACCGAACCAATGACCCATGTAAGAACGCGTTGCCAGCCACCACACTCCTTGGTCGTCCTTTTACTCTGTGTACCGTGTGTAAAGTGTCTTTTATTCCCCCTCTGCCCCGTCCTCCCTCCTTCATCCAAGTGAGCCAATCAAGGCAGAGCAAGATAATGAATTACATAACGACAACTTCTGTGTAATCGTCTCCTCGTCTGCCTCCGTGCCCCTGGCTCGGGGACAATTAGAAAAGAGAGAGAAAGACAGGATGGGAGAGAGAACACATGAGGGTTTGAGAGTGAAACCGGAAGAAACAGCAGCCCTGTTAATGATATGGTCCACGGAGCAGAGTATGACACACCAGACAATTAAACAACATAGGATCAGTGTTTCTTTGTTCATAAGTAAAGCTCCTGGAACCTGTACCCGTTCTCAAGGTCAAAAGGTCACTAACATCCTTTCTTTGCTTTGCCTTGTATGTGGTGGAGAGATAACCAGTTTTGCTTGAGGAAGGAAAACATTGTTCCCTCGGGACTAAGCAAAACATTTTTTAAAGAAAGAGTGATTGAACAAAAGCCACAGCCCGCACTGTAAAGCTTTGTTTATATTCGTGTTTGGCACCGTAGCACGAGCATCCGCAGATGCTCAATGCAGTGTTCGGTGCATTATTCTCCAAAAACGCCGGAGGGTGAACAACGAAATGTACTTGGAAGAAACAAGAAGACGAGTGTAACCGGAAAAACAGCATAAACCAACTTCCACAATGCCAAGAGGAATTGTAATTAACTGTAAACTCATAGTCATGCTTCATTGCCTACAAGCCAGTAAAGAAAGAAGTCACGTATTGCATGCATTATAAAGAAACAAAGGTTGAATATCCTGTATATAATTTAAATTGGCTGCTGTGAACATGAGCAAGTATTGCTAGTTAGCAAACTTGCCTCCGGTGTTCTCCAACCGACTCTGAAAGTTTGTGTCTGGACATCTTAGAGGCAGGAGACATACAATTGAGGGATTTCAAAATTACAATAATGATCCCCATCAACATTCATCCACTGCAGGTACAAAATAAACTGCCTGTCCCACTGCTGTAGTTGCCTTTTTTTTGCCGCATGCACTGAGTCTTCATCATTATGGTCTGAACTGTCAAGAAAAAACAACCAACAAATTTCAGTATTTTATCCATTTATCAAGTAATTTCCACCGATATCCCTCTTACCTAGAAGGTGATGTAATTTGGCGTAAACTCTTCTTCTCACATGCCAAAGCCATCCCTTTAATTCACTTTAAGTGGCCAAAGACAGAGAAGATAGAGATTATTTCAGGCCAACATGCTTGTCATGCGTGGATCTTGCAAAATAAACTATTGCTATCACTCTACTTTCCAGTGGAAACAGAACAACACCCCATTTCAAAGGAGAATCAATGATGAGTATCTTTGATGACTCTATCCTCTTGAAAAAGGACTAGGAGGATATGACTGTGGATGCTTTCCAGAGTGAATAAATCTAAAATCTGCTCCATGTCCACCCCATCTATACGGCTATATCCAGGCCCAGGCCTGTGTGAAGACACTGGAAATAACTGGCAGATTAAGCCTATGGGTTTGGCTTTACTTCCTGATCACACCAAAAATGCAAGGGCTATATTTCCAGTGAAGAGAACTAATTAGAACTTTGACCCAAAACATCGACAACACAACAGCTGGCAGACATTATGACAGTGACAAGTTTTCATGCAAGATGTGTTTACTTGCAGGTGATCAGCCTTAGCAGGAGCTTGCTACTTGAAGTTGCAGCTAAAGTTAAACTTTTTTTTTAGAACATCCCAGCATTTTTGCCACCCCTGCTCAGCCAAAGCAGCAGACAGTGCCCATAAAATGAAAGATGGGGCTGCTGTTAGGCCTGGGTATCATTTAAAAAATCTAGATGCCAGGACCAATACCTGTAACCTTAAGTGAGACTGAAACCAATAAAGTACTTTACTCGATACCCATCGTGTGAGTGAAAGCTGTGTTAGCTAAGCTGTGCTAGCTAACCGCGTGGCGGCAGTTAGCTAGCCAGTGGGACGTACACAGCTTTCACTCACACGATGGGCACTCATACACAGCACTCATACAGCGGTTACTTCTGAGAACGTCGTCCCCTGACAACCCACAGAAGTATGACGCCCATCCTCTGGCTCCCACCAGTTAAAACTGTTAGCTCGCTCAACAATAGCATAGATGATAGCGCTGTTCCCGCTGTTAGTTCCGTTTGCTGCTAGCCACCAGTTCAGACATCTCCATATTCATAGCCGTGTGTAGGGGGGCAATCCCCTCTGTATTGGTCGTAGCTGCTGCGCCAGTGCTAATCACACATCGTATTGAATCAAAGAACGTTTGCGAGGAAGGGCTGATAGCAAAATCATACAGGTAATGTAAATAGCTGCTGTTGTCTCTCTGAACACAGCCATAGTCTCATCTTGAACTTGGCCTGTTGACCAAATACATTGCTCTCCGCTCACCTGCATGGAGGACAGTGGATGGTACTCACAGCTTTATAAAATAGAAACAGTTGAGCCTTTAATTTAATTTTCTGAATAACTGTTTGATATCCTGTGTTTTGTCTGAATAGACTGTATTAATCAGATGATGAAAGACATTTGCACATCGGCCTGTACTGCCTGACTAAAGCTGTGGTCCATCGGGTGATCAAGAGTGTATTAAAAAATCTGATTAAATTGTATTAAAAACTGAAAAACTGCACGACGAGGGAAAGAGAAGGAAATGAAAGCAGGATAGAGTGAAAGAAAGCAGGAGATGAACTATGAACCTGAAGAGTGAAAGCATCATCAGGCGGGAAATGGGAGCGAGATAAAGGAGGACGGAAATGAAAAGACTGTGTTGAAAGCAAGAGGGAGATGGAGTGTGAATGTAAAAGAGGAGAACATCATTGAGAGGTGCAGGCTCGGAAAAAGTGAGGGATGTGTAGAGGCAGCCTGAAAAGGAGGGGAAGGGCGATGGAGACACAAGGCAGGTTGCATTACCGGCCTCAGTCTACAGTCAGTGGTGTGTGGACTGGATTCAATAGAAGTTGTGGATTGTACATTCCACCAGAGGCTTGGGCTGGACAGAAACGCTTGATATTGGCTGGATGACATCATACCTTAAGCTTGTGTAAAGGCGTTGGTGTTATTGCCTGGGCTTGACTACCTCTGACAGCAAATGCAAGAGAATATATCCAGTAGAATAGCAATTAGCTGCTTGATGTTTTATGTAGGGTGACCAGACGTCCTCTTTTTCCCGGACATTTCCTCTTTTCGAGACCTAAAAAAAGCGTCCGGCAGGGATTCCAAAAACGTCCGGGATTTTGCTACGTGCGGGAAAATAGTTATTACCCCCTTACAAGTTTTGGAAATGGTATCTCCCTTACGTTCCACCTTCTTGCGCAAGCTCTGACTGTAGAGAGAACTGTCATTGGTCGACCGATCTCAACGTAAATGTAAGTTCACGGCATGCTACACACTACTGCTTTTTCACAAACTCAAATCTGGTCACCCTATTTTATGTAATATGAAATTGGGTTTGTCAGGTGCTATTTTCCCCTGCATTCACCATGATTTACTCAAGGACTGTCACACAGTGCAAACCAGCTGGCACTCCCATTATTGGGATTATAAATATATACTTTTTTTCTTTTTTTTCTGCGTATACCGTAAAAGTCGGGTTACAAGCCGCTACTACCTTCAGTCAGTGTCCCCGTTAGCTCCCCGCTGTAGTCAGCTAGCGCTCCTGCTAGCGCTCCGCTAGCTCCCAGACAACCACCAAAGGTAGCGGGACCAGCCCCGGCTCGACACCCGACTCGGGCAGAGGGGACGCGGCCAGTAGCAGCAGCAGCGGGGAGCTAGCAGCAGCAGTGGGGAGCTAGCGTTGCTGCTAGCTTGCTACAGCAGGGATTTCCACCGGAGGTAGAAGTGGCTTGTAACCCGACTTTTACGGTAGTTACTATGCCATGTGTGACACAGAGCAAAAATGTCATCCAACTCCTTTCTTCGACAGGAAAAGGGCCACCTCACTATCAAACATCTCTCTGAGCCTGTCAAAACAGATTGCTCTGACACACTGGTTTGACAGAAGCAAGGGCATCCTCCAGTCCTCAGAGAGGATTGGTAGGAGAAACAGAGACATAGAGACAGACAGTGCTCATAAAACCTCCATTCACTGACAAACTCGATATCCCATAGGAGGAGATGCTGACAAATTGACATATAACTTTACTCTATGTGTCTGTATTTCTCATTTTCTGATGCAATAACCCTCATGCAGTCGTACACACTGCCAGCCAGCAGAGATAACACTCTGTTTCTGACACCCTTGGCCTCTTGTGATGAGTACAAGTCAGTTAGATAAATTAGGCACACTTGCACATGCACACACACACACACACACACACACATCCTAATACAACTCATTTTGCTTATGTCATCAAATGTTGTGTTAAATTTGCGCTCGGAGCAAGAATACGCTCTACCTGTCACCATGACAGCTGCGTGGGGGTGATTGCAATCACACAATCAGCAGAGGCTCATGGGAAATAAGCTTACAAGAATGAGCTCTCCTGAGAAACAGAAAGGACAGAGGAGAGAGAGAGAGGAAGAGGGAGGAAGACAGACAGAGTTCGAGAGAGAGGAGCTGAACAGAGACAATGAAGGAGGGGGAATCAGAGTAACCCTTTGTCTGCAGAGACGAGAGGAATGTGTTTGACTTTGTGTGTTTGCTGCTCGTCAGAATATGAATGCCACACCACCTGGCGGGGAGAAAATACACGTATGTTTAGCATGAATTATAGCAGGCTAAATAATACTACAATAATGAGCACTGCAGCTAGAAATAAAGCTATCTCTCTCAGCATTATGTTTTCGTGCAGTCCTTTTTTTCAAATACAATCTTAACCTTCCTCTTGTGTTCGGGTCTGCACCGCCCCGTTTTAGGTTTTTAAATGCATAAAAGAACCACATAAATGTGTTTATTGCACCAAGGCTTTTTGACTTTGTCAACAAAATAAAAAAAGAATTTCACTAAATTATAAAATGCTCTGGTTGAAATGATGATCTTTGTGTTGTTAGGGTCGGTTTGACCCAGTTATAAAAATAAGATTTGCTTGATTGGTTGTTGTTTGATTGACCTTGCAAATCTCTATTTTGTGTTATGACTTGTTCTGCTTTTCATTTTGTGTTTGTATTCAAGTTCTATTGCTAAAATAATTGCCTTTTAGCCTTTTTCTTGAAGTAAATATACATGGGTCGAAATTTTTATATTAAAATGAAAAAATAAATAAAACAAATGTATTTAAAAGATGTGTTCTAATACCCCTCAGTAATAGTCAGGTAACACAACAACCTATTTATTTATATGATTCTCTTGAGGTTCATTTTGACCAATTCTTTAATTGAAATTGAGGTATCCTGACAAAGAAAAGGCCCAGAGGCCCACACCAAAAATATTAAAACATACAACAATATGTTCATGGCTAAGGAAGCCTAACAAGGTAACCAAGAGATGAGAAACAAATTGGATGATAGATAATTGTTTTTAGTGTATTTTACAGCTGATTTAAGACATGGGTCAAAACCGACCCTTTAACATAAGAGATGCTAACAGAAAGCGGAAATTTAAATAGTTTTAATTTAATTTGTATTCAAAATTACTTTTATTCAAAATTACAAAGTGTTGAGTTTTTACAGATATAGAAAAAAACAAGTTACAATGAGTAAACGCAGAGACACGCTTCATCTAATCAAAAAGATCGATTTAAAAAAAATTGTGGGTGAGAAATGCATTAAGGTAGAGAAGCTAGTGGAACAGAGGTTTAAACGTGCACAGATTCTGCCTTCTACTGGACTCTATGGGTAAAACTATTCTACAACCAAGGATGCACTATACCCAAATTTGTGTGAACCCAAGAGTGAGCCAGATATTGAGATGGACAGCATCCAGGTCCCCGCCCCAGACAGCGATGATGACAACAGTATCTCATCTGTGTCCGGTACATCAGCCTCCCGCGGAAGCTAACTGCCGATATCGCTTCACCGTGACCTTCCACTGCTGCGGGGCGTGTTGTGCTCCTGCTGATGGTCTCGCCCAGCCCAAGTGGCTCACATTCGTCCCCCTCTATCAGAACTCTGGCAGCGGTTCGTGGCATCTTGGCAGCAGCAACTGAAGATGAGAGTTCTGGTGGCAGATTACCTCACAGTGCAAATTATTGGTCCAGCCCAACTTCTCCATGAAATATTCCACTTCTTGCAGATGGCAAATCTTGGCAAACTGTTCATAATCTTCACGCTGGAAACAACGCTGTGTTTGGTAGAGCACTGGTTGTACCCAACCCCAGCTACAATTTTGTCTACTATTTTTGGCAATGCAAAATGGATTTCTGTGATAGATTTGGCAACGGCTTTATTTAGCATCCCTGTCATTCCGGAATCACAATACTGGTTAGTGTGTTCTACATCTGAAGAAGATTGTACTGCTAATACCAATGCCCCTTTTAAAGTATTTCACTTTGCAGGAACATAAAGCAGTGCGAGGAAACCTCCAGCAGTTCATTTCCTCAGACATTGAGTAGTTTCATGCACGATGTCAGAAAGCAGCTGAGCCAATTTAGCAACACTGCTTGTTCTCACCAATTTGTTAAGTCTCTTATCTGTACACAGCCTTTTATTTGGTAAGTCTTTTATCCTTGAGTAGTTTTGTTTAGTGACAGAGGACAAAGCTCTTAGGCATGTAATTTTGAAAAATGCATCGTGAGCAGCATAAAATGCTAATGCTAATTTTGCTTTGTATCATTCACTTCTCTCCGCAAAGTCCAAAGCGGATTCTCTGAACCGGTGCTACCTTCAAAGTTGTAGAAGCAGTCTGAGCCAATGTGCATGTGTGTTGCAGCAGTAAGCGCACGCTCACATTTTCCATGAATGTACAGAAGAAAACGTACTCTGCTCTCATTACAATGTCCTGGGAGCTTTTTGTTGGCAACACAACGTTTATAGTTCCATATTTATGACATTTCATACGAAACGTAATTACGAAAACTAAATGAAATGCATTCAAATCATGTCTTTGTAAACCACATTTCACCGACCAGTGTAATATGACTTAGGAGAAATACATTCACAGTAATCAATATCGTCTCTCTTTCAACCTACAACTAAACAAATCATTAACATTTTCAAACATATTGGTGTTTCGTGACACAGTGAAAATAGGTCTTAGACATTCAGACCAAATATCAACCAGTTTCCAACGTTGAAATCCAGGATGTGGTGCTCACTGGGAGGTTTCAATAAAGGGAAAGTAATCACCAGATTGAGCTTCATGAGAATAACAATAAGATAAGGTAGTGGAGTCATGTAAGCAGACCTTGTGGATTTGTGGGTGTCTATAATTAATGTTTAATTAAGTTAAGGCCGAACCATCTACCGTTTCTGTTTATATCTTTTCAACTTCTGGTAGCAGCTAATTAGTTACTCTGCACAGTGAGATGCACTGCCCTACATTAAAATTAAATTAAAATTACAGTGGCTTTATGTAATCAAAGATCAGCATGTTTCTGAGGCCAAGGAGGTCACAATGAGAATGTATCTTTATTTAATGGTACTGTAGCTACAAAACATCAGTACACCAACAGTACCGTAAACGTTGGGTTACGAGCCGCTACTACCTTCGGTCAGAGTCCCCGTTAGCTCCCCGTTGTAGCCAGCTGGGGCTCCTGCTAGCGCTCCGTTACTTCCCCGCTAACTTCCGCTAGCTCCCCGAAAACCACCGAAGGTAGCGGGACCAGGCTCGACACCCGACTTGGGCAGAGGGGACACGGGTAGCAGCAGCAGCAGCGCTAGCTAGCGCTGCTACTAGCTTGCTACAGCGGGACACTGACCGGCCGTAGGAGTGGCTTGTAACCCGACATTTACGGTACTCTTTCTCTTCTTTCATTTTATTGTGTAACACAGATAACAGCAGAATTCCAGCGCATCACAATCCTACTTGAAACAACCTTCATGGTGCAGTTGCGCAGCCATTGACCCATCCGAGTCCCATCAGGGGAGTGTTTCTGTCCAGAAACTAGCCAAACATCTGGCGATCTTACAAGAGGTAAATGTATGTACACAATGTTAAATATAAATGTTCAAATATACTCTGGAGCAACTTTATGAAATGTACATGTGAAGGAGAAAAGAGTCTCAGTTTGAAGACTTCAAGAACAGCCTGGATTATTAACATTTAATTGAAAGAGCAGCACTCACCTTGAGTGGCCAGCAGATCAGACTGGCCGTACTAGTCAGCATTGCTCTAAGGGAAACTGGATAAGTAGAAATGTAATTAGTGCTTTCTCCCTACAAATTCTGATATTTCCTGAAAATGAAGTCACAATTTACTATTTAAAAAAATATGGTCTAAAATCAGGCTATATGTAGCCAATACAAACTTGCCTATATCTTCAGGGCTAAAGCATAGACAATATTTAAATGGCGTCTCTTCCTCAGTGGACCAGCTCGGGGTTGTTCGGGGTTACTCGTGGTCAGAAACACTTGCGAAATACACTTAGCGGAGATAATTTCCAAATAGAGCAGGGATTTAATTACCGCAGGTATTTTGCTGGCGGTAATGTTGTTAATATCAGTACTGAACCAACAGGCAAAGGACTGGAAAGCAGACTCCAGAGGCAGGTTAGTAGTTAGTAAAAAACACTTTACTCAAGCAAGGTTCGGTGCACTGCTGATAAACGAATCAGGACAGAATCACTAAGGGATGTGAAAATGTACTTTATAAGTTAATATCAAGTCTTACGCCAGGGAAATACGCTCTTACTCACGGTCAGAAACACCAGTGAAATACAGTCTGGTGCGATTCTGCTCAACGCAAGTGAAGGACAGACACACAGACAGAGATTCCTTTCTATACAGTTTGATAAAAAAGACATTTGGTAAAAGATGAATCCAGTGGCTCCCATCAGTGTGGCTTGACAAAATATAGACTTATCCTTAATTTAGATAACTGAGGTCAAATGATCCATTATAATTTCTTCATTCCTACCCCTGTCAATAACAGATCCACACTAAATCAACTCCAAATAGTAATGTTGCTCCATAACTGCAGGATATATAATTAACCCTCTACTCTCTTAGCAGCCATATTCACTTTGGTCTGCCCCCAGGTGGCCAACACTATTAGTTATTGCAGGTTTTACTTGTGATAGAGTATTTTTAGATATTGGTACTTCTCTGCATATTTCTTCCACCACTGTGAGCAGGTAAACCACAACAGGAATAAAAAATCAAAAGCCAAGAAGCGACAAGCTACTTACTAATGAAGATGAAGATGCAAACAAACTAAAGCTCTTGAGGCCGGTTTATTAAAAGCACCCTGACTCCACGGGGCCCCTGGGTGACAGTGTAGTTTGTAAGAGCTGCAGCACAGGTCCCTGTGGTGCAGAGCTTCATCCTGGGGGCTTGGAGGGGAAGGCTATTGCTTGCCCTGCCAGTAGAGGATTGTGGGATAATAAGCTCTCTGAGTTATCAGGCGGGATGTTTTTTTTTCTGTAAAGGCAGCAGAGAGGTTTTAAATTCAGTCCTGGAGAGACAGACTCCCACCTGACCCAATCTTTTACAATTCTATGATGTAACACTCCTACTTATGCCCTAAGCTCGTATTTCTCTTCTTCTTTCTTCCCCCTTTTATGTCTCTCTCTCTTTCCCACCCACTCTGTCTGCCTCTCTCGTCCATCGGCCCTCTGTGGGAATAAACTGAATGAGTGAACCTGACTGTTTGAGTGAGTCTGCTGTTCAGCTCATTCCCCCTCTGTATCGCTCCACATTAGCCTCATTGCATTCCCTCTCCCTTCCTTCCCCTCTGGGTGTCAAATTAGCCTTTACCCCCCGACCCGATGCGAAACATGACAAGATTCACCCTTTCACCCGCCCAAGCCCAACTCCCTGTCCTGCTCTTCATTCCCATAAGCCCTCTGTGTCCCTGTGTCACTTTCCTCCACCTCTCTCTCTCTCTCTCTCTCTCTCTCTGTCTCCAGCAGCTACCTCCAGCTGCACAGCAGAGCCATATTTAGCAATAGCTGTGGAAAATAAAAAAATGCTCCGCTGGAAGATGCCATTGCTGTGTGTTAGTGGGTGAAGTTTCACACTGGGGCCCAGGGTGCTTTCTCGCAGCTTCACGGCTCAAAACCGACCAGATGCTCCACGGGGGAATGGAAAGAGCAAGCGTAGCAGTTTCACAGCGCCGCTATTGCTTCACGCTTCACAAGAAGAGGATGAAGAGGAAGGAGAGCTAGTAACACATATATAGTGCCTTTAGAGACATGGAAACCACAACAATGCTGTGTATCAGAAGGGCTCCTGTGCAGAGAAACAGACCGTTGTTGTGTAACCCAGGAAATGAAAGGAGTGGGTTTGGTTTGACAGAAGGAGATCCTCTCCCTCACCATGAGAGCAGGAGGCTCATGTCTCTCTGTCTGACCGGTTCAGTCAATGGAAGTGCAAGCAGAGGGGAAGTATTGCCACAGGCATGCTTGTCCTAGCCCTGCAGTACACCCAGGTTATCATTGCCCAACTAAAAAAAGATAATCTCCAGCACTTTGAATACTGGGGAGGAACACCAAGGCCCAAACTAAACCAGCCAATTCCAGAGAGTTAATTAGGGCCGGATGAGTGGCTGCAGAGGGTGTGGATGAGCAATGTGCTGCTCACAGATAAAGGCGATTGGCTCTATTTATTGTTGTTTCCTCAGCCTTTTCCCTGCTCCAAAAAAAAAAACGTGTTCCCAGGCTCAGTCGGTTAATGATTGTTGATTTCCTGATTGTTTCATTAATACGATTACTGACCAAACTGTCTGTTATCTCAGTTTGGATAAAGCACATTACAGGAAAGAGACGCACGTTATCTTGCTGGGGCAATGGTAATTGTACATGCATGCGTTTCAGATTGACATGCAAAATGGACTATTTTAGAAAAGAAATCTCAAAATGGTTTATTAGAATTATAAAACCACAGTCATTCTTTTGGGATCTTTGCAGGTTGTTCGCCTTCATAGTCTGGGAGTTGTCCCCAAACACAATCACGGGTCAAATGTGTTTTGATATAGACAGAAACAAATGTGTTTTTATTTATATTTGTGCTCTTGTTTTATTCAGTGTCATGAACACAAAAAGCTGAATTTGCAATACTTTCTATTACAGGCAAGTCAGATCATGCAGAGGTTCCCAACCTCCAATTTGTACTGGCATGCAGAACATCATCACAACAAGCACACATTCTGTGAATTTCAATATGTGTAAACTGGGTTTGGATGAATGGGTTCAACATTAGACTGTCATACATCCCTTGTGAGACCAAAAGTCAGTGTTTACTTCTTTTAAATTTGGTAGGCTACATGAGTTATATAACAATATATTTTCTTTTCTAAACCGAAACCAAATCTTACTGTTACCGAAACCGAAATAGTTTCCAGAGCGGCGACATGACTACAACACATTGTACGTGCCACCACCAAGTAATGCACTGACAAGAGGTCGTGGTCATTTCACATATTTCTGTGAGATCACGATCCTTTGTTTTGTTGTATTTATTATGTATTATAAGTGTGTCTTTTTGTCTGGTTTCTGTTTATAAAAAGCACTAACACAGGACCCAGAACAGACTTAATGCTAAGCCAAGTCCACTCCCCCTCACATCAAGTCTGTTCCTGACATTTAAATCCCCCGGTGGCTTGGAGGTGGTCTGCAGGTCTTTGTCATTGAAAGTGATGTTTCTATTGACTCGCCATTCATACTGCACCGAGCCCTCTCACTGGAGCGCTAATCAATGGACGCTAATGCCTCTATTATAATCCATGCCCACAGATTAAGGTTGCATTGATCAACAGGCCTTGTGTTGCGACAGTGTGGAGCAGCGTGAGGGAGTGGAGGGAAAGGTATGTTGGAACAAACAAACTCAGAAAGGCAGCAAGGGAGAGTGATTGTGAGAGAATTACTGGAACTAAGTGTTTATATTATATTTGTGTCATACTCTATAATCTTTTATTTGTAGACTTTCCACAAGCTTTCTACGTATGCGTTGTTGCTATCATGCATCAGGCGTGTCGATCAAAGGTGTGCTGGGTTTTAAATACAGCTGGGCTTTGGGGCGCTCAGTGAAGAAATTGCTGCAGGTTTTTTTTAACAAAACTGAATTACATCAGTAAACCCGATTGAGCATCGACATGCATACATGTTTTCCTTTATGTTTGTGGTGAAATCCGAAACGTGGATTTGGAAGCACAGGTACAGCAGATCAATTTGTTCTCAGTGTCTGCCGTTTAGAAACAGAGAGATGGGACCACTAAAGGCTTATGTTTCATTATCTCAAGGATCATGGGATCGGTTGATCCCATGAATGTGTGTATGGCTGTTTGGGTTTGTAAATGAGTGAGTATGTGTGCATCTCTGTGTCTGTCCACGGCAAATCTCGCATTCTGTGTATAATATTTAGGGATAACATGGCTTTTAGTGTTTTGCACTGTGTGTTTGCCTAACAGCTAACATAACTACCATAATACCGCGGCTTGGTGAATTTAATTTAGTTTTTGGCAAGATTGTATGACATCTCTAATACGACGACTTACAGGTGATTACTGGAATACACCGCAGCTTGTTGTTGAGTTTGAATGAAGTGTGTTTTATGACGCCTTACTGTCATTTGTGGATTGTATTCATTCAATCACACAATACAGCAGTGGTTGTGACAGACACACTTGGCTCAGACTACTGAGTGCACCTTGTTATTAATAATACTGTGCAAAGACACATTTTAATCAGCTGTTTGTTCCAGTTATTTTACATAATATTTACATTCAACAAAGCATTTTATGCCTAAATGAAGAGATCGCTAATGAGGAGATCATAAGATAGCTGTTGGAAATATAAAGCAATGAACACAAGATAATAGTATTTGTTTGACAGAGCAATACTTCCCATGTGTTGATTAGGACTCCAGGTCTGATGAGATAAATACTCCTGTTCTTGTTTCGTATCATGCTCCGTCAGACAAGCAGTCTTGCTGTGAATCTGCTTTCACTCTCTCTCTTTCACTTGGAGGCCTTATTATTACTATTCAATGAGCCATCTCCATTTCCAAGGCTGACCAGGGCAAACACACCTAAAATAACGCTGTGTCCACCATTTCTTGGATGCATGCTTTACGAGTTGGCATCTAGATTTCCCGATCCTAAAAGCACTCGCTTCAGCGTGAACAAAATCCTGCCGCATGCGTTCCTTCTGGTCACAGACGTGATCCAAGGCCTGACCCTTTCTTTTGTAAGAACATTTTTACCAATTGTATTAGGAAATGGACTTTGGTAGAATTCTAATAATTCCTAGCATAGCTCCATCCAAGTGAGTGTCCAGGACCTTTAAAGCTGCTCCATATCAAAGGTTTATAATGCGCGATATGGAGCATTTTGATTGCCTCTTGACAGCTCTCAACATGGTGATGCCTGAGCCGGCGACTTGCAGCTAAATCTGTTAACAGCGCCACCGGTACAAACTACAGCAAACATGCTGACAGAGCTAACAGCGCTTACCTGAGGGGGGTGCCGAGGGTAAGTGCGTAGGCTTTCTAGCAATGCTGTATCAGCTGTAACCGCCATATGAGAGCAGTGCAGAGCAGCGGCTGTGAGCTCACTAGTCGGGCAAATGCAAAAAATTGCACTGAACGTTTATGTCAAAGTAAGAAGACGCTCTGATAAAAGCACAAACAGAGGGAGAGTGATTTCATTTTCTGCTCAGGACATTATTCCTCTATGTCTTTTCATAGACAATAGTTGTTTGCTGCTCTATACATTTCTGAATGTATATATATATATATATATATATATATATATATATATATATATATATATATATATATATATGTAACCCAGTGGAAAAGGTGTTGTCACCACTAAAGCCACTAGAGGGCACTGTGTCTCAGGGAAGCCAGCGAGACGTTTAGAGCAAAACAGGAAGTGGAATCCTTTGTTTCAAGGGATGAACCGGTGGAGCGTTCGTTGTTTTCCGGGTCAGTAAATATGTTCAAAATGTTATTTCTATACTAAATGTTCATTAATATGAGTGTATAGAAGTCCGAAAATGTAGTGTATGTCGCTAAATGCGCCGATGGGACCACAAATTGGCCCGATGTTAACGGATTCTATCTACATGTGCTTGAGTGTTCAGCGACTACAAAGCTAATAAGGTTTAGCATTTTAAAGACCATCCTACAGGGACACCTTCTGTTATCATTTATGTTCAAGAAGATTTAATGTGTGTCGATTTTACTGAAAGTAATGTTTATTTTCGTTATGTAATGCTCAACTGTTTCATGTGTTTAATTTCAGAGTTAACTTTGTGGTATTGTTTGTTGTATTTTATCTGGTTTTAACAGAAGAGCTACCACTACAGTTATTTGTGTACTTGATGTATGTGTGTGATTTATTTGAGTCTGTGACCAAGAAAGTGTTAAAGGGAGGTCATTGTGTTCACAGTGGAATTTGCCACGTACCAGAAAACCTAACATAAATTGAACATTCCAAATGAATTTAATACTGCTCTATTCCTTTAAGAGTATTCGAGAAATAAAGATCCCTGACTATAGATTATCATGGATTATCAGGATCATGGACCATGCCTAATACTCATTATATGAATAATTTCTGTCATATTCATTGAATGTGCTGTAACTACGCTATTCATTCTGGCCACATGACATCTATTGCTTCTGTCCATCCGGGGAGAGGGATCCTCCTCTGTTGCTCTCCCTCAGGTTTCTTCCCTTTTTTCCCTGTGAAAGGGTTTTAACTATGTTTCTAGGGGAGTTTTTCCTGATCTGATGTGAGGTCCCGGGACAGGGATGTTATGTGTACAGATTGTAAAGCCCTCCGAGGCAAACTTGTATTTGTGATGTTGGGCTATATAAAATAAACTGAATTGAATTGAATTGAATTATAGCTCTGTGTATGGTGTCATTTAAAATTTCACCTGCCTACACATTTATTGCTCGCCACAAACGGCCTTGTGCAATTTAAAATGGGTTGCTGGTGACAAACCGACAGATAATTATACCTCTGCTGTTCTTGTCAGCTCATTTTATTGTGCGCTACTTTATGTTTGAATCACCGCTCTTATCAACCTGTTTTTTGTACTAAAACAAAGGTTATATTGAAGTGTGAGCTACCTGCTAAGCATGAAACAATAGTCAGAAACAAATAGCAACTAGCTAGTAAACATAGAGCATTTAGCAGCTGAAGAGACAGATATTTGTCAGCTCTTATAGTTTTTATTTGACTAATCGGCTGTATAGCCGTTCTCTGGTAAACACAAGATAGAAGTGGTGCTTTTGTGTGATTCTTTAGGGAGAAACTCAGTTTTACAGATATGTCAATTCCAGAACTCCTTTTTCTGTCTTTAGCTTGGTTTACGATCTAAGGTTGAGTGTAGTAGTAAATGTTTTGTCATGTTTTAACATTATTTGCAGCTGTGTGTTAAATGTGTTTAGCTTCAGTTTGTAGCTAATTGTTCCGACGAACGTCGTAATGCTGCCTAGCTAGCTCTGTCCGTGACCTTCAGTGTTACACCGTAGTGTGTAAGAGTAGGTAACTAACATAAGTCTTCTGTAGCGTAAGACAATGTGTTTTAAATGAGAGTATTAGCCAGCCAGCAGTAAGTAAATAGCGTGGAGGAAGATATTATATCGATGCTAGTCACGGTCTAACCCGTGGTGGTAGCGCCATACTGTTAAGTTCTGCTGTTTCACGCAGGTGTTTGAGAGCAGACAATAAGAACATTCTAAAAGATTCTTTGAATATTATGTAATTTGCTAAATGTTTTGATCTTCAATTGTGTGCTCAGGATAAAATCCGCTCTGGTCTGAGCATGACGATAAAGTTGGTCCTCTCTATCAATCCACAGGGATATCTATCGGCTCCACAGTGCTTCCTAGCCTGTGTAGCCTTTGCTGCTGGTCCAGATTTCCCCGAGGTCTGGTGCCGGTAACGTAAACATATTCGCTACATCAACTTAGTAAAGTGAGAATATGCTAAGGTCGTGAAGCTTCTTGCAGGTTGTTCCAGGTATTCCGGTTGGGTTCTTTTGTGCTAGCTATGGCAGAGTCCGCTAGCTGAGTCTGCTAGCAGAGTCCGCTAGCTATGGCATGAACCTGTATTCTACTGTCTGAATTAAAAGGTTTTTTTATACTTTATTGCTCCTGTGCTTTTTTTTTTACACACTGAAAATGTGAGTTGGACACCTGTGACTACTGTTGTTGGACTACAAGCCCATTTGTACTCTGGATGCCTCTTCTTCCTATTCCTTTTGGTGTATGCCTTGCTGTAAAACCAAATGCCCTTCAATGACAAAAACAGAGCCTAAATTATAGGAATCTTCTCTTTAACCTCTTCCAAAAAAGACATCCTCACTTCTTTGTATTACCACTATTATCTCAGACCCTAAATTACATCTTCTTTCTCAGGCTTGCTGCTCATTTGCACTTCTGTCTTTCCATTCTTCTCCATTTCTCCTTCTATCTTTCTCTCACACTGCCTTGCCTCCGCGGTGACATTAATTGCAATGAGGAGCAAGTGATGGCACTCATTGCTTCTGCATTACAGCCGCCATATTCAGCAAACGCACAGCCTGATGAAGTGTCCACATCACACTGCACCATAATTTATCACTTATTTCTGCCACAATGCTTTGGCCGATAACTCTTATTCTACTCCATTTACTGCCACGACATACGTCTCACACGCAGAGAGCGGACAGTGCATTTTATATTGATGCAGGCTCAGTGTGTATGTGTGTTTGGAACGTCATCAAATAATATTCTGAGATCAAAGAAAGCTTATATAACCGTTTGAATGCTATGTCGCACAAAAATATGATACAGTGTTGCAGCATTATGCACATGACTGGGCTTTTTTACTAATCTAAAGACACATATCTATCATGTGTTTGTGTATGTGCCGAAGGGTATAAGCATGTGTATACAGTCCAGTTGAGTTGATCTTCGTTTCTCAGGCAAAAGTTCATGGCAAATGCTTTCCTCATACTGTGAGCCAACTTGCACTGACTTGAGGGTTTTTATTTAGAGCTTAATGCCAGTGAATCCTTTCATACAGAGCCAATGACGATGTCGCATCTGTATGTGAAACGATGTCACATGGATGGGATATCACTGACGGAGCAGCCATGTACATACATGCCTTTTATAAGTGAGCGTACAATATACTATCACAGTTTTTCTGGAGGAGTGAAATGAAGCCAAAGTGACGTAGCCGCACAAAACAGATTGAGAGTTAAACAAAAAGATAATAAGAGGAGGAAAGACTAAGTGCAGTTTAAATTCGTCTGAACTCGGAGATGGCAGGAGAGTCTCTAATCCTTTCTCCCTTAGGCCTTGAATCACCTGCCATCCACAAAGTCACCGTCCATCCCACAGGAAAACACTCATTACAGGCTGCCATTACGTTTGACTGCCTCTCTCTCCATAACCTTGAAACACTGTTCACTCAGCCAAAAACACTTCAATCCAGCGGGAGAGCTGGGTCAATTGAGTCAATGTCGACTGACTCCTTTCTCCCAAAGCCGCCGCAATTGACATTTTGTGTTTGTGTTTTTTTTTTGGGTCAGAGAATGTTACAAGGACAAGTGTAGGTACCGTAAACGTCGGGTTACGAGCCGCTACTACCTTCGGTCAGTGTCCCCGTTAGCTCCCCGCTGTAGCCAGCTGGGGCTCCTGCTAGCGCTCCGTTACTTCCCCGCTAACTTCCGCTAGCTTTCCGCTAACTTCCGCTAGTGCTGCTACTAACTTGCTACAGCAAGGACACTGACCGGCCGTAGGAGCGGCTTGTAACCCGACGTTTACGGTAGAAATCAAGACTTTCCATCTCATCCCTTCTTTCTTTAAGAGTTCACTTTGCAATTTTCCCGCTTCAGTTGGGACCTAAAACCTAGAGTTCATCAAGGCATTATTGCACCATTTTTCTTCCCCCATAAACAATTTCATACTTAAAACAGCCTCATCTTTAATGAAAATATCCTCTCTTAGCTGCTGTATTTTAAGAATACTGTGTACTCATGAGAAATGCATCACACGTTACAAATTGTTTTTATTCTATAGAGTGGCAAAATGTAACCACGCTGCAGTGCTGACCCTTAATAATAAGTCTAATCTGCATTTTTTTTCTGATGGTTTATTTGTAATGGAAAGTATAGCAAAGATTACAGCAGGGAGCCACTGATGTCTGGGGAGAGAGATCACAGAGGAGTGGAGCTGTAGCCAATTTCATGCCTTGTATTTTTCTGTCATGCATGGCTAATTCACGGTTCAGGCCGGCGCAATGAAATACATGTACCATGATCTTCCCCCCCTCGCTCGGGCCTCGTGTGGTGGAGCCTGAGCTATCTGTATGTGGGGAGCCCTTGCAAATCCATATAACTGTTTGCTTTCATACAGTGCTAATTCAGAGAGAGCCCAATAAAACCAGGAGGGAGACGGTAGTGGCAGTTCCATTTGGGTTCGCTACCCTTGACTGGGTCTGAGATGCAAATGACTATCCACCCCCACCGTCCCATGTGCATGGTCTTGCTCCATTGGTCATTTAATACCTTTGAAAAAATTCACTCGTTGGAATAAAAAATATATTTCTAGAAAAATCCTGCTATAAAAAAACATTTTAAAGGAACTCACTCATCACTTTCTTACTAAGATGAGACGATGATGCCGCTCTCATGTCTGTACTATAAATATGTGGCTGGAGCTAGCCACCAGTTAGCCTAGCTTAGCATGTTTAATATCTTAGTGATGATGAGCTTTTACATGTATTACTATTACTATTTATACACTATTACATTTTTAAATTTCAGTTTTTGCTCAGATTAAACAAACAAGATGTAACATGTTATTAAGCAGTATTGAGCGAGAACCTTTACTCGTTCAAAAGGCAATAACATCGGGATACTTTACTAATTTACCCATCAGCAAAAGTAATCAGTAACATTACTTACATTACAATTTTTTCAAAAGACACATTTTGGTTGAAGGAGAAGCGTGAAGTTTACTGGGATTTTCTGAAAATCCTCGCTGGCCCAGGATGGTCATGCAATTGGACGCAGCACTCAAGTTCTGTCCTCTCAGTGAAGCCACAGGGTTCACACACCCTCCCAACTCTTTATGCGTTGAATGTGTTGTGACTTTGGTAGCACTTTATAATAACTACACACTTTTTAGCATTAGTAAATCATGAATAAACACTGAATTCATCATTTATAAAGTATGAAACCCAAGCTTATTAATCAAGAATGAAACATTTATAACTGTGTTTATGAATGAGTTACTAATGAGTATTCATGTTGGAATAATGCTTTATAAATGATGAATTCAATGTTTATTCATGCTTTACTAATGCTAAAATGTGTGTGGTTATTATAAAGTGCTGCCGTAACTTTATGTTGTTCATTCTGTACACATGACATCTATTGCACTTCTGTCCACCCTGAGGTTTCTTCCTTTTTCCTAATTTAATTTAATTGAAACTCTATCTATCTATCTATCTATCATATATCATATATATATATATATATCTATCTATCCATCGATCGTTTACTTTGGTCAGAGCCAGGATGGCTTCATGCTAAGCTAATCGACTGCGAGCACAGATGTGCAAATGATATCAATTTTCTTATCTAACTCTCGGCAAGAAAGCAAAGAGGCATATTTCCAAAAATGTTGGAATATACTTATTTTGTACAGCCCAAAATCACAAATGACAAATTTGCCTCAGAGGGCTAAAAGAACCCAACATCTTTCTCTAAATAATCGTTCAACATAAAGGTTGTGGACTAATGATATGGCCAAGGGGCGCCAACATTATATCATTAAATACCAACTCTACAAGGTGGAACAAACCCTGAATGTCGCAGCTGTGTCCCTTCTTCCTCAGGAGATGACGCCAGCTGATCTGCTACCAGGTATGTGTGGGGCACAGCTGCACTTCCTACCTCCTGTCTCCTTACCTGTCGACAGTAGTTAGGTCAGAGGGGCCCTATCGCACCACCCGCTTCCCAAACATGTCTGTCCCTGGGTGAACCTCGCCCGCACTCGTTCTGATAATGAGGTCCATTTCAGAACACTGGGTACCAGTTTTGGGGTAGTTCGGTGTATAGTTGAGAGAGCCTGGGGAGGGGGGGGGGATGCGTAAAATTGTGGGTGGAGCGCCTTGCATAACACCCCCATGCATAAAGATGAAAGCACCGGAGCCAACGTTGCTCCAACAAATCAATCAGACAGTGGTTTGAGGGCGCAGCTGGCCTGGCAGTTCCCAAACTGTGACGGGAAAATGTCCCACATACAGATTGGAGTGTGTGTGTTGTTTGATGTCCACGGACATACAGAGTCATGCACCTCATCTCAAACCCGCACACACTCGCTCTAAAAGGAGGTTGCATCTCTATAGAACAAGTTACGCGTTCAGAAACGTTCAGTTCTCTGAGTTATTTTAGTCCCAAATGAAGCATCGCTGCATTTTCAGTCCCTTTTTCCTCAAATTGCAAACTCCCCTGAACATAGCACGGAGTATGGGATGCTTAAACTTCAAATCCTTTGCTCCACTTCGAGGGCTGTGTCTCAAATCTGGAGCGATACATATCTCCACTGCTGGAGACGCTGCTCACTATCAGCACCCTTCATCGAGCGACATGCTCTGGAGATTAGCCCTGTGCGCTGCTGCTGCTCCCACTAGCACCGCCTGTATCTCCCCTTCTCAAGGTCAGATCGGCCGAAGCGCCAGCGCCATGTGCACCAAGGCATGAACGCAGCATGTAATGGAGTTCATCAGAGAGCAGCTCCGCTTACTTGTTTATTTGAACACACGCAGCCGGCTGAGTAATTGCGTAAAAAGGCCTGTCGATGTGTGCTGAGAGCATTTTAATTAGCTCTCCTTCGCCCCTCTCAACAACAAGCTCTCTCCGAATGACAAAGCAATTTTGCTTCGATTAGAAAATTAATGACTTCCTCTCCAAATTGTGAGGCCGATGATGGGACTGCACCTCCCCGCCTGGCACCATGAACGGGATGTGCCCTGCACACGTTGGTAAAAGTCCAAAGACAGAAGCAAGAAGAGTATCTCAGAGAGCCCGCCTTCTGGTGTAAGGAGGCCCTGACTGGCCGCTGTTGGCTACCTCTCTCTCTCTAATAATACTTTCTCTGACATTCACATATGATGATGGTGCTCAAGCACACTTGCATCGATAAAACATGCAGTCACCTACAAGCTCACAGCATCATCTCGGCATTTGAATGTCTCTTTCTCGTTCGAAAGAGATCGTGAGAGAATGAAGTGCAGCTCGTCGTGGAAACACCTGCAAAGCATCTTTGTTGTCGCTTGTGAAAGTGTGTGTGTGCTTGGATTCACGTGTTCAAGACTGACATGCCAGCTTTGAGTGGTGCTGCCATCTAGTGGTGAAAATATAAACTGAAGCGCACTCTGCATCCATTCGTCATATGAAAGCCGATGAGTGAATAAACACATTGCTAAATCACGTACTCATCCTTTAATTTATGAAAAAGGGAAACATGCTCAACCTTTACATTATTTTCAAATGTGGCTAATATATTGCTCAGTTTAGCTCTACATTTAGACGAAAGGAAGTGTTGAACACATGATTCACAACATGAAGCAGAACTCAGAGTATGTGATGTAAATGTGTTGCATAAACTACGTGGTCATAGACACTGAATCATCCGTTCTGCTGCAAACCTAATCATCCATTCCAATGACCTAATTACACCGCGTTCCACATTATTATGCAAATTACACTTTGCTCAGATTTTCCTAAATAGTAATGCACAGTCAGTCAGTATCATTTTCAAGTCATCAACTGTTAGAGTATAATTCAAATTCTATTGAACAAACCTCCTAATGATAACAGTATTTTTTTCAAAAATAAAAAACTCAAAATGCAGTGTTCCAAATTATTATGCAGAATTTCAGAATTTCAGAGTTTCAAGATATTTTATAGGTTGTAAAGAACAAAAAAATGTCATTTGTTGAATTTGCAGCATTAGGAGGAGCATTCATATTTACTGAAATCAAGAAAAGTTTGAATCAAAAACATCTTAACAGGTCAAGTTACATGTTAACATAGGACCCCTTCTTTGATATCAACTTCACAATTCTTGCATCCATTGAACTTGTGAGTTCTTTGATAGTTTCTGCTTTAATGTCTTTGCAGGATGCCATAATAGCCTCCCAGAGCACCTGCTTGGATGTGAACTGCCTTCCACCCACATAGATATTTTGCTTGATGATGCTCCAAAGGTTCTCAATAGGGTTAAGGTCAGGGGAAGATGGGGGCCACACCATGAGTTTCTCTCCTTTTATGCCCATAGCAGCCAATGCCCCAGAGGTATTCTTTGCAGCATGACATGGTGCATTGTCATGCATGAATATGATTTTGCTACGGAAGGCACGGTTCTTCTTTTTGTATCACAGAAGAAAGTGGTCAGTCAGAAACTCTACATACTTTGCCGAGGTCATTTTCACACCGTCGGGGACCCTGAAGGGGCCTACCAGCTCTCTCCCCATGATTCTGGCCCAAAACATGACTCCGCCACCTCCTTGTTGACGTCTCAGCCTTGTTGGGACATGGTGGCCATTCACCAACCATCCACTACTCCATCCATCAGGACCATCAAGGGTTGCACGGCACTCATCCGTAAACAAAACAGTTTGAAAGTTAGTCTTCATGTAGTCCTGAGCCCACTGCAACCTTTTTTGCTTATGAGCTTGGTTTAGGGGTGGCCGAATAACAGGTTTAAGGACACTTGCAAACCTCTTGAGCATCCTACGTCTTGAAGTTCGCGAGACTCCAGAGGCACCAGCGGCTTCAAACACCTGTTTGCTGCTATTCAATGGCATTTTAGTGGCTGCTCTCTTAACCCTACGCATTTGTTTGGCAGAAATCTTCCTTATTTTGCCTTTGTCTGAACGAACCCGCTTGTGCTGTGAATCGGTGACAAATTTCTTCACCGTCCGATGATCACGCGCAATTCTTTTGGAAATATCCAATGTTGTGATACCTTGACCAAGGTATTGCACTATTTGCCGCTTTTCAGCAGCAGAGAGATCCTTTTTCTTCCCCATTTTGCCTGAAACATGTAGCTTGCTTAATAATGTGGAACATCCTTCTTAAGTAGTTTTCCTTTGATTGGGCTCACCTGGCAAACTAATTATTATTATTACTATTTGGATGATTTCAATCATCCAAATAGCCCTGAGACACAATACCATCCATGAGTTTCATTGAAAAACCAAAAAATGAATATTTATGACCCTTAAATACAATTTGCCTAATAATGTGGAACGCGGTGTATGTCCATAAGACAAATTTAGGCATTTACAAAAATAAAATAGCCCAGTGAAACCTAATCACACTGACAAAATACTGGTCCACAATGGCGAAGAGTGACATTTTTCCCCAACAGTGCGTCATGCAACATCACCCTCCTCCTCCTCCTCCTCCCCCTCCTCCTCCTCAGGACTCTCATACGTAGCTGCTCCCTTTCCTTTAGATTAAAGGCTCCACTGGCGATGCCTGCAGTCTATTTAGCCTTCATAAGCTGCGCAAGCCCTCGGCTGACCTTGCTTGGCCCTGTCTCTGTGTGAACTCCATCCCGGTGCTGGCAAAGAGGAGCAGTGAGCAGGAGGGACTCCTCTCTGGGAGGGCCAGATAGTGAACCCCACGGCTTCAGCAACACTGGGTTAAGGTCAGTGTTAAAGGTTAAGGAGAATTTAGCAACAAACAAAACCACTTTCTCTTAGTGTCTTTTGCTTCTAGCCTTTCTGTTTATTGTGCCCATCTGCTTTTCTCTTTTTTTCTTCTCAACCACGTACTCAACCGTGTAACCGATCCATTTTTGGAAGGAGAGTCTGTGAACGACACACACCAACGACCAGTCAGGGATGACCTGTTTCCTGGAGTTACAAATGATGCTCTGTCCACACACACACACACACATCCATGTAATGCAAACTGATCCCCTTGGTCAGAACAGCAGCCGAGGGGAAAGCAACCACATTCACTGTATAACCCTATTTGACGAGTAAGGAGTGAATGGCAATAGACTTAAACTAATACCGTCTCCCGGCCATCTGCAACCTCAGGTGACACGTAGTGAGATTGTTATATCAGCTGCATGGCTGCAGCGCAACAATGAATAAGCAAAGTGCCACTATAGCATTGCTTCACTTTGTCAAACGTGCCGTGCCTCATGCAGTAAACGTCCTCCCGGGTATCTCAATTTGTGTGTGTGTGTTGCATGCATATTATGCATGCATATGAATGTGCATGTGTCGATGTGTGTGCATTCACCAGACTGCTGACCCACTTCCATTCACTCCCCATGAGCAGCCACAAGGCTCTTGCTTTTCCCCCTCTTCCCGTTCTCCTCCCAGTATTTACCTGGTAATAACTTTGACATGAATACTTTTCGACAGCGAGGAGCTTCAGCTTTGAGAACAAACTCCCGCTACCAGAGCCAGTGAGAGGAAGAGACACCTCGTTTAGATTCACAAAGCTCAAGCAACTGATGGGTCACGAGTGCTGGTCTCCATGTTTACCCTGGGAGTGGTTTTCATGGAAGACCTCAGCATCTGAGGAGGGAAGGGAACATGAGATATACTCAGGAACTCTGTTGGCTTTCTTCAAATGAAGATTGTGATACAAAGATAGAGGTAACAGTGCAGTCACATGAGTTATCTGCATGCAGGCATTGGGCTGCAGATTCTAGATAATGCCCTGGACATTTGAAAAATCATGAAATTATGTAAACTTATTGATTTGGAAATGTATGAATGACAATAGTTTTAGGTAAAGAATCTTAAATATAACGTGTCAGATTGTATTGTTTCAGTATATCGGCGGTAATTCTGAATTTTTGATATCAAGGAGGTCTGTGTCTCTGGATTTCCAGCATAACAAATAAAGATCTACAATAAGAATTATAGATAAAACAATACATTGTCAATATATTACCCAGTCTGGGGCTGCACGGTGCTGTAGTGGCCCCAAACAAGAGGGACCCGGGTTTGGGCTCCAGGCCTGTGTACACATTACAGGTGTGAATGTGCGTGTGAATGGTTGTGTGTCTCTATATGAGCCCTGAGATAAACTGGACACCTGTCCAGGTGACCCCTGCCTTCAACCCAATGACAGCTGGGATCGGCTCCAGCGCCCCGCGACCCTAAAAACAGGATAAGCGGTTTGGATAATGGAATGGAATTACCCAGCCTGAGATGAGCTTAATTAATGAGCCTTATAGGGTTGTCATTATAAAAGAGCCGCACTAATTGCATGTCTTGCCGATTTTCACCATCATGTTTGAAACCGTCACTTGGACCATACAATATGGATCACACCTGCGATGGTGAATGTCCACTGGCCTTCTTTATAGGCACAAGAGCCCTATATTGATGTGATTTAGAGATCCTCTTGGATTTTCTCTCCACAGACTCATTCATTAGCTCCTCAATCTCTGATGCTATGCAGCAATTCTATTGGTTGAAAGGAGTGAGAGTGTCTTGATGCGATCAGTCTTCTCGAGTGTGAAGGGATACCCATTGTGTTACATCGGTGACAGTGAAAGCAGGATGTTCAATTCTATCAAAATAGAGGAAACACCTCAAGACCCACACTCACAGATAGAAGACTTAAGGGGACCTCTGGGCATAGAGGCTGGAGCTTGAGTTGAGATGTTTATGCATTGTAAAATAAAGAGATTACACACTATGTGTGTGTTTTTTGTACAATTCAAATTTCAAACACCTCTAACAAGGAAATAAAAGTAAATGTCATTGCAGCTATTTTCAGGAATCACTGCAGAGGCGTTTAGATTAGTTCAAGTTTAATTTGGTTTGCGAAAATTACTTTTATTCCATCTTTTTTGCACTTCAGTGAATTGCCTGCAAGCGCAACATGATACTACTCAGCGTCTCTGTATTTCCCATATTCAAAAGCGTGAACATTTACTTTACCTGTGGTCTGGCTCAGAAAATGGGCCGTGTTAGTGCATTTTATGCTTCAACACAGGATTTACAGTCAACCAGAAGCAAGCAAACACATGTCATAATGCAGGGGTTGACTATAGGCGGAGGTTGGACATCACAGACACCTTTACTCGTCGCTGGATACGTTGTTAATGAAGAACACAACGTTACATAAACATAAACATACATAAAACACAAGTCTTCCATGGAGATTATTTGTTCCATAATATTTACATCCAACTGTCATGTGTAACTGTTGCATCGCTATACTCATAGACTGTAAGAGGTGGATAGTCACCATGATGCCACTCATTGGTTTGTGCACTATCGCTAAGCATGTTTGGCCATCGCCAACCAGAAGTGATACAAGAGGGAGAAACTAAGTACAACCGAACAAGAAACTAGAGATTGAGGCATAAACTCATGTTTACAATGTTTACTAAGGGAATAAATCAATAGAGAAGTAGTAGTAGTAGTAGTAGTATAATCAGACACCAGAGGAGTCTCCCCCTGCTGGCCAGCAGAAAGAATGCAAGTTTAAGGCACTTCCACGTTGGCTTCCCTCTTCTGAACTGGAGGTTGCTGCCTGGGCTAATTGAACCAACTGACAAGCTGATGTTAGCTTGCTAGCTTGAAAGGATGGACTGTGCTCGTATAGCTCTTTTCTATTCTTCTGACCATTTAAAGCGCTTTTCTCCCATCAGTGTATGAATGGGTGAATGATCTACATGTCATCATTCACCCATTCATGGGACTGATGGGAAAAAAGCGCCTACGACTGAGCCACAGTCGCCCCACAATAATAATCATAATAATAATACGGTGCATAGTTCTGACTTGACACGTGATAAAAAGCTGTTTATAAATGATGTGAAATAGGATTTTAAAGTGCCAGTGTGTGTTATTTAGGGGGATCCATTAGCAGAGATGGAATAAAATATGAATAAGTATGTTTTCTTTAATAATAAAAATCATTGTGGGGTCCTTAACGTTCCTACAGAAGCCCAGAACGGACAAACTAAATACTGGCTCCTAGATAGGGCCATTCTCCTTATTGCGTTTTCACTGCTGGATGCTGCCAAATCCTACACACTGCACATTTAAGTGACATTACACAAAAATAACACAGCATATCTCAAAACACATCGTTATCCCCAAAACGTCAGCCAGCATAATGGGATGTTTCCCCACCCACACACATCCTAACTCAGAATCTTTCCACATATATGCAGATACAGATACAGCAGGCAAAGTAATACCTACATTTGCAAAGGATTAGCAGTCAATTTAAATATAGCATCTGTTTTAAAATTAGTAGATACAGCTCGTGACGCTGCAGTGACTTCCTGTTTACTTGGTTTATTTTTGATTGCACGACACCAATCGATACACACATACTCAAGTTTTAATGCATCCAGATTTATTACATGATTTAGTTGTTATAAAGAACTCAGGAAGGACTTTACCTATAAACTCCGGAAGAGGTTTAAGAATATCTGGTGCAACCCCGGTCCTAGCCTGTGATCATGAGTGTAACAATCACTTTAAAGGGTGAATGATGATTGCTTATGTCAGATCACTTTGCTCTCCTCCAGCTGGATCTGTCTTTGCCCTTGACCCTTTGTCCACTCACTGGAGACGGGGTGTACGATGTCGACGAGGTACCACAGAGCATGTGTTGTTTTCCACACACTTCTATTGCTGCGAGCATGAACTAGCAGCCCTGCCGCCTCCATGCTGGCTCGCTTCAAAGCGCTCTGTTGTTAGTCTGGCCTCATGATGATGACAATGAAGACGTTTCCCTGTTGTCATGGTCTGACCTTAAGCTGACGAGTATAGTCTCCTCAGTCAAAAGAGAATTAGCCTTAGCCTTTGTCTTTGATTTGTAAATCCCACTCCAGAGACTTTTCTCACATATATTTCATCCAAAAGATCCCATTGGGAATGTATATTAATGAATCAATAAAGCTGCAACCATTGTTTTAAGTTTTCCAAATAACTGAATTAAAATGTCTCCCATCATCCTCAAGCTAACGCTCAAAAATCATGAGCGCTGTTTACAAGCCCCCTGGAGGGTGATTTCAGTTGAGTGGTGAAACGACGCCCGCCCCATCGGTCACCCTGCGGCAAGTCCAGGCAGAACGGTACGCAGCTCCTCAATGCCAAATGCACCCAGATGATTGGGTTTATTAAAAGCTTTCTGCCCAGTGATTAATCTCCTTTGACGTGTCCTTTTACCCTGTGTCACATAAATAAACGACGTCTCTGCTGAGAGACTGACAGACTACCCCTCGTCCTCCTCCTCCTCCTCCTCCTCTGGAAAACATGAGGGAGCTAAAGGAAGAAAGATGGGAAGAGAACAGAGACAGAGGAGATAGTGAGATGGGAAAGATGCAGACACACAGATAAAAACATTAGCAGTGAATGCAAGAAAGAAGCAGAGAAAGAGAGTGAGTCAGAAACAGCAAAAGGCAAAGTATAAAAAGACCAACAAGTACCACTCATTGGCAGCAGCGAGGTCACTTTAATTGCTCTGATAATGGCAGGAGAGTCAAGATGTTCATCACATTGGTAACATTACATAATTCTACTATTCCATGGCAAACCCCATTTTGCAAGCGTTTATGTTCTCCCTCTGTTTAGTAGCCTCAAGTGAAACATATCGTATGCCTTTATGGCAACTGAGGCTGGAACAGCTTGAGGGTTTCCTACAGGCCATTTAACACGGGATAATGTTGGCTGCCCTTCCTGCTTATGCTTCTCATGGCTCTGTACGTAGAACCAGGTCAGTTAACCAGCCAGAACAATCAGACCACTGTTTGCACCACATGAGTAACCTCGGTGTGAGGGACTGGAATCAAACGCGTGCTTTTTAGTCACACTGAGAATAGCCGAGGCTGAGGTCCATTCATCAATGTCCTTCCTTTAAAAACTCAAATCTCCAGTGAGAAAGAACTTGGAGCGACAGCAGATGAGTTTTGAGGAAAAAACTCTTTGCTATAATGCCATGATATCTGATATGTTTTCAGTATTTAGAAGTAAAGCAAACTTGCTAGGCACCAGCAAAAAATACTGTTCAGAGGTGAATTTGTCTGTGACACTGATTCTCACCAATTCAATTATGTTTATTTTGTATAGCCCAGAATCACAAATTATCCTCAGAGGCTTTACAATCTGTACACATAGGACATCCCTGTACCAGGACCTCACATCGGATAAGAAAAAACTCTCCCAAAAAATATTTTAAAAAGGGAAGAAACCAACAGAGGAGGATGTGCCTGACTTTTGAAATGTTACGCAGGTGAAAGGCCCTTGAGATTTGTTTTACGTGGGAGTTAAAGGACAAGTCCTGATCAAAGATAACTCTGAGATTTTTAACATCAGGAAGTTGCAGGTCATTTCAGTTTTTATGTCTTTAAGACACGCTTGAAGTTTAGCGACCTGGTTGGTTTCATCTGGCTTCATCGACAGATATAATTGAGTATCATCTGCATAATAATGAAAGCTTATGGGGTGTTTTCTGATAATATTGCCTAAAGGAATTTCCACAATTTGATAGAAAAACAGTGGCTATGGCAAGCTAACATGACATACATTTAGGGTGACCAGACGTCCTCTTTTTCCCGGACATGTCCTCTTTTCGAGACCTAAAAAAAGCGTCCGGCAGGGATTCCAAAAACGTTTGGGATTTTGCTACGTCGGGGAAAATAGTTATTACCCCCTTACAAGTTTTGGAAATGGTATCTCCCTCACGGTCCACCTTCTTGCGCAAGCTCTGACTGTAGAGAGAACTGTCATTGGTCGACCGATTTCAACGTAAATGTAAGTTCACGGCATGCTATACACTACTACTACTACCCCCACCCCCCCCCCCCGCGACGAAGTGTCCTCTTTTTCACAAACTCAAATCTGGTCACCCTAATACATTCCAGTGAGAAATGGCAGCTAGTTGCAGTAACAATGCTGAATTGAGACTGCAGAGTTAGCTCATGACAGTAGTGATAAATCACCTGTGTGTGACCCAAAACGTTAGTGAACAACATAAGTTCAAAGCACAGAAGCCCCCAGCACACAAGTCAAATCTGCAGAGAGAAAGAAGTGTTCGCATAAATGGTGTCTGTGCACAGAAGCCCTGTCATTGCGACTACTCTATTACTAATGTTAGCATTTATGAGATTCTTCCACTTTACCATTCACCGATACATTACACACACCATATGCTATGTGTTAGGTTTCATCCAAAATGCACATATTTCAATTTAATAAACAATTTCTTTACTTTTAATCCATTATTAAATGTTTGGCCTCATGGTAATAAGGACTCCAGGTCAGCCAATCAGCTCCTTCCCATCTAAATTTCAGAGTCATTTGCAAACTATTATTTAGTATTAATCCTTATTATTGCAGCTTCCTTGTTAAATTAAATGTCATTGATTCAGTGTAGGCTACAACGAGACACTGCACACATGAAAAGCAAAATTAAGTTCTGCAATAACTTTATGAGAGAAACAATGAGATCTGCTGGTTCTATGACCAGAATGTGTCCCCAAATGCACGTTTCAAAGCTTGTCAAAGCACAACAAGTGTCATGCTATAGTCATTTTAACCACTATGTAAAGATAGATAGATAGATAGATAGATAGATAGATAGATAGATAGATAGATAGATAGATACTTTATTAATCCCCAAGGGGAAATTTGTCGTCGTAGTAGTGCCTTACAATTTACAGATACAAATAAACACACAAGATAAAATATATAAAGAAGCAACAGGGATAAAAGATATATACAAAATAAAAATAAAAATAAAGTAATATATATATACACAAATAAAATAGAATACAAATAACTGGAATGAAATACATGTACAGCTGCAGAGTGTATTCATTAATTTAGCAAATTAAATGTAAACAATAGAGAGTGCAAAATGCAAAGTATGTATGTGTAGTGTAATAAGCATACACGTGTACAGTGCTAATTAATCCACAGAGGATCTAGCAAGCGGTGACTTATTAAAAATAAAAAAGTTCCTCATTGGAAGTAGGAACAACAAAATCAACAACACACACACATACACAATATATTAATGTTCAAGGCCCCTCAAAGTGTCTATGAGCTTCAACATGCAGGCCACAGCAATTAAGACACAATAGAAGAAGAAGAAGAAAAAAATCCCCAAAACGACAAATAATATCTTATAGAACAGGCTGAAGCAATGTCTACTGTATTCTCTCTCACTTAAATTGAAAGTGAAAACTAAATATAACATATATTTACATATAGACACATATCTATCTAGAATAGACTACATAATGAACCATGGACACGTTGGTCTGTGCTGTCCTTTTCTATCGCACCACTGCGCATGCCCAGCTCATTGCTAAGGAAGAAAGGGAGAAATGTCTCTGACAAGGTGAGCACCGCCACCAGGCCTTCTGAGTTTTTCTTTCATATAACTGTATCAAATGTCGTTTCGGCTTAACTTTATGCGATGTTTATGTTGCCGTTCATATTTTACATTGATGTGTTTGGTTTGCCTGCTATCGTTTCCTTGTTTTTACCGAAGCTAATGGTATCAGCTAATGCTAGCTAGCTAAAATGGGATGCCGTAAACTAGCATTAGCTAGCTAGCTTAACAGCACGCAGCCGTATCAACAACACGGGGTTATCAACTAGTGGTGTGATGCTACATGCTTCCGTATGGTTAATGGAGATGGTCAATGGAGATTATAACAATGTATTGCCTGGCTGTTAGCTAACCTAGCTGAATTGTTTTGAGTTTTAACGCCTAAAGTAAGTATAACGGTACCCGCGTTACCCGGTGCCACTATTAGCTTACGAAGCCGGGGTTTAACTTTACAACAGCTTAGATATCGTTACTGTACAAGTATTCGAACAAACATTTCTTATTGTGTGTTCAGCTTTTTACCGGCGCCGACCCAGCTGTCTCAGGACCAGCTGGAGGCAGAGGAGAAGCTCCGGGCCCAGAAGTCCTACTCCACCGCCCTGGTTTCGTCCCGCAAGGAGCCCCCTCCGTATGAACACAGAAAAGGCTGGGTGCCTCGCTCACTTGATGTAAATACGTTTCCAGTATTTTCTCAGTACTCATTACATTGTTAAGTGGTGGTTGGGAGTATTTGTATGGGGGCCCCACACCTGGATGGCAACTAAATGTAGAGGTGCATCTGTCATAGACGTCCATTGTCTTAAGTTCTGCTGTAAATGTTTTGTTTCTGTAGGACTTCGGAGATGGAGGAGCTTTCCCGGAGATCCACGTTGCCCAGTTTCCTCTGGAGATGGGTAGGAAGAAGAAGACCTCCAATGCCCTGGCTGTACAGGTTGATGCAGAAGGAAAGATCAAATATGACGCCATCGCCAGACAGGGACAGAACAAGGATAAGGTATACAGTCAAATTAAACATGTATCACAGGTTCAAGGATCATTTATTGTGTTATTTCATTCATCTTGTCTTCTGTTGCCTAACATCAGACAGCCAGGAGTAGGCTGGGTAATGCAGTAGCCTAGGTCCTAGCCGGGTTAGCTTAGCTCCCGTCTCGGCTCTCCCTCCTGGGGAGGTTTGGTCCAGCAGGTCTGGCTGGTCGGTCAGCCGTGGGCGGTGAGCGGCTTAAAGTCGGCTGCACTTAATCCAATTCCCACTTCTTTTTCCGAAGTTAATGAATGTATTCTGTTATATGCCATTAGTGCTCCAGTAATAACAACAAAGATAAAAGTTGACAAATAATGTAGCAAAATAAATGGGAGCTACCGGCTGCAGCATGTCCATGCTTAGCTTGACAAATGTCAAGCCTAGATTAAACTTCAAGTCTGGTCTGATACTGCTTGAAGATAGCAGTTTAGGTCATTGAGTGGACACACATTAAATGTTTATGATACTTGCATGTTTTGTTCAGCAGACTTTTGGAAATGTAAATGCAATCGGCAGAAGTTAAAAGCTGCTTTCGGCTATAAACAAACTACACCAAATACAACATTTTGTCATTCACAGAAAACGCACACTGTACCATGACGATGCACATTGTCAAAACAATCCATTGCCATATTTCATGTCATTTTCAGATGCGTTTCACCACGAGTCTTAGTTTGATTCATGAATTAGTTATTTATAGTCATTTCCCATCTTTCGTTGTTGCAGGTGATCTTCAGTAAGTACACTGACCTTCTACCAAAAGAAGTTCTTAATGACGACACTCCAGAACTCCAGAAGCCGGATGAGGAGGCTATAAAAGAGGTAAGCCATGCAGCGTTGTGTATTGATGGAGAAACTGAGTTACAAGCAGGTTAGCATCAGATCAAGTTCTTCACGGGACAGTATACTTGACTGCTCAAAGATCATATTATGTATGAATCTGATAATCGGTCTAAATGTGGTCGTCATTGTGTGTTCTGTGCAGCTGACGGAGAAGACCCGCAGTGCCCTGGACAAGCAGGTGTCTCAAAAGATCGCTGCTGCCATGCCTGTAAGAGCTGCAGACAAACAAGCTCCTGCCCAGTACATCAGGTGTGTATTGAATCACATGGCTGCAGTCTTTTACGTTCCAGATAGCCAAACGTACTTGACCGATAATTAAAATGTAGACCCATTTGAAAAAGGATTAGAGGGAGTTTGACAATTGGACAAAATAAAGTCAACAGTTATGCAGTTTATCATTTTACTTTGTAGTTGTGTATATGTTTATTGCTAATGTGCATAGAAACGTCAATTCAAATTATAAGGAAATTGATGATTGAAAAAGCAAGTGTTAGGAAGTTAAACGAGTCATAGTTCCACCTTTTTAATATCTTATTTTGCAATGAAAACATCTCTATCAAACCACTCTATTTATTGTATTTAGTTTATCACCAAAAACTAAATGTTACAGTATTTCATTTGAACACACCATGTTAACATAGTAATTTACCTTCACTCTATGCTGTCTGCAGAGGAGCCGCTCACTGATTACTCTGAGCATGATGGGAATGCATTACAGAATAACAGTCCTAGATGTCTGATTAAGTTAGTTGTTGCAATGCTGCTAGCTCTGTTATTTAGCCAAACAGTTCTGTGCTAACAGCTAACGTTAACTAGTTACCAGCTAGTAGTGTAACTACCATTACATTAGGACTGTGGCTCAGTGGTGAGCAGGGTCGTCCTTCAATCAGAGGCTCCGCTAGTCCATGTCGATTTGTCCTTGGGCAAGACGCTTAACTTAAATGGATGTTGGACCTGATGGTGTGGTAGCCCCTGTCATCAGTATAATAATGAGTGTGAATGATGACGAGTAACGTTAAAGCGCTTTGATTGGTCGGAAGACGAGAAAAAGACGATACGAGTACAGCCCATTTAGCGTCATCGGGTATCGGCAACTTGAAAGCATTTATTCTGATCGCATGTTTCTATTGAATATACTAATATGTATTTTCCCCACAGATACACCCCGTCCCAGCAGGGAGTGGCTTTTAACTCTGGGGCCAAACAGAGGGTGATCCGCATGGTGGAAATGCAGAAAGATCCGATGGAACCACCGCGTTTCAAGTGAGTAAACGTGTCCAACACAGTAACGTGAAGTCGTATACAAAGAGAGATTTTGATGACACAGGGTAGTTGATTGATTTGTGTTCATGTACTGGACCGTCATGGTAAGATGCAAGCAGAATACACTGCATGTAGAATGATGCATGTAATGTGGAACCACCTGCGGGTTCCTGTTGCTCCGCCCTGGTTGGTTGTGAATGGAAAGCATTACACATGTGAACACGCATTCAACAACTCCACCCAGATTGTGCTGATTACCGGGCTGATCAATGTTTCAGTGCTTTAGCCAAGCCTGAACTAATTGAAACAATCCTAATGCAAATTGTATTTTACTTTGGATTTTGGCATTTTCAATTTCATAGCATAAGAGGTGCATTTCACTTGTATAGCCTATGATGACCTGTTGGGAAAGTGTCAGTATGTTCCTAATTGAAAATATGAATATTTTACCAAAGTTGCTTATGGGCAAAATACTACCTCAGTCCCCCAGAAAGAGCATTTTCTTTGACACTTACAAAACAAATGAAAGGAAACGTATCTTTATGTTTTAGTTTTTTCCGCGCTGTACAGAACCTTCACCGAACTCTTATTCCTAAACTGACTCCTGTGTCGCGTTACAACCGCAGTATTTAATGACATTAGTAGAATTATTCTCACTCACTTTTTGGGGCTGTTGTGCACACATTTATCAGCCATTTTAATTCATGTCAATATTACTTTACGTTGATGTTTTGTGTGAAGATAAGATAATCCTTTATTGGTCCCGCAGTGGGGAAATTACAGGGTAAGTGAATAAAAGATAAAAATCATGTAACATAAATAAACGGTAAAGAAGAATATTAAATATACAGACTGAATAAAAAAAGTCTATAAAGTACTTAAACGTGTTGGATATTGCACCAGGTGAATGGTTAAAGTGTTCAGTGATCTTTTGAGTGCCCATTTTAAGTTTTTTATGTTAATTTATCCATCGGAAGTAATAGCCCAAGGAAATCTAAGTGAGAATGCAGTACTAACAAGTCAGATCTCAAGTTGTATTGGTGTTTTTAGCAAATGTCAAATGAAACTTGACGGCACATCATTTGTTGTAATGGTTCTTTTGACCGTCAGTCTGACACACATACTGAATAAATATGCTAATTGTTTGTTTCAGGATCAACAAGAAGATTCCCAGAGGACCCCCTTCTCCCCCCGCCCCGGTCATGCATTCCCCAAGCAGAAAGGTACAGTTGGTTGAAATGTTAGAAACATTGTGCTTCTCAGTGCCTTTGTGCTATATTGAAACATGTCAATTAATTTGCTTGATTATTCCAAAAGCTGTTGTGTTTGACGGTTCTTCTTCCTTTGTAGATGACAGTCAAGGAGCAGCAGGAATGGAAGATTCCTCCATGCATCTCCAACTGGAAAAACGCCAAGGTAATGTGACACTATATTTTTTTATTTTTCTCTAAATGTCAAACATGTTGTGAGTAGGTCATGCAGGCATGTGATATTGTTTTCCAGGCTTATTGATTGTTTAGTGTTTGTTGCATTGCATGAATGTTGACCGTTTCATTGCCCGACTTCCTTTCGTCCGCTCTGCTCACTTGTTTCTCCGTGTGCTTGATATCTTTCAGGGTTACACCATTCCTCTTGACAAACGTCTGGCTGCGGATGGGAGGGGCCTGCAAACCGTTCACATCAACGAAAACTTTGCCAAGCTGGCCGAGGCGCTCTACATTGCCGATAGAAAGGTACCCGATCAATATGTGCTTCAGAATTGTTGCATTGCTTGCAATGTATTCCCTTTTTACCCATATTTGAATTGCATATTTAAATGCTGATTCTCTTTTTCTTTCCATAGGCCAGAGAGGCAGTGGAGATGAGAGCCCAGGTGGAGAAGAAGATGGCCCAGAAGGAGAAGGAAAAGAAGGAGGAGAAACTGAGGGAATTGGCCCAAATGGCCCGAGACCGCAGGGCAGGGATCAAAAGTCACGGGGACAAAGGTAAGGCCTCAAGTACCGAACAGTTGCTGAGTCACTTTGTCTTGTTTTTTTGTTTTTGAAGCATGTGCGACTCGTCTGAGGCTGCGGTCGAATAGTCCAAAAAAATGTCCTCCTTAACGTCTAACCCTAAACATTTCTCCTTGACCTCTGTGGAAAACGTCACGGAAAGATGGGAAGGAGAATTCATGAGGAGTTAGAGAATCCAACTCCCCTTTCACTAACGACGTAGTTATGATGCGATGTTAGCGACGTCTGTGTTAGCGACGTCTGTGTTAGCGACGTCGGTCTGCAGCAGTGAAACTACAATGTTCAGGAGATGGACTACAAAACAGATCATCTTAAATACTTGGTCCGTGTTCTTACAGTGTTGCGTCATGCAGACGACACGAACAACCCGGTTCACAGCGTTACTTTATTAACGAGGATGGAATAGAAACGAAAGAAGGAATATGAAAGTGAAACCAAAAGTACAAAGCTATAAACTGTCTCTGTTCAGTTTTATGTTATGGTTTATATGCAGATTATAATCTGATCATAAGAATATGCAGACAACAGTTTATGAAACACCACACAACTCGTGTTGACATATTGTAATGTGACAATAGTTGATTCAGAAGATGATAATGAGAAACAAGACTGAAGAGCTCGTCCAGTTTAACTTTCATTGTAGCTTCTGTAAAAAAAAAGAGTATTCTGTCCTTTTTGTAAAGGAAGGTCCAGTGTTTCTTATGCTAAAGGAGCTAAGGAGCATTGCAGCTCTTTTCTTTGCATTTAAAGAATTCCACCAGCTCTTATCATCGCTTGGATATTCCGTGAGAACCTTCCTAACGAAAAAGGACTATTCGACCGCAGCCTGTGTGTTTTCTGAGTGAGGGGAGCGGACTCTGTTGCCGAGCTCCAAATCTGTAACACGAGTGTCGTAAGCAATGACGCCGTGTTTCACCCTGCATCCTGTTGACGGGACCCGTAAGCTGTGAAATGTTTCTGCTTCCCCGCTGATAATTCACATGTATTTTGAGAAGAGATATCAGTTTAATTAGCGCATGCTTTTTGGGATAAATCACATCCCATTGAATCAAATTGCAAAGTCTGTTTACAATTTTTGTTATGAATTCAATATCTGTCAGCTGTGGGTTTTATTTTCAAGTTTACTGACGAGTTTCTCTTCAGCTCACGGTCCCTCTCCTGCTGTGTATCAATCCCTTTCTCTGCCTCCGGTCTTTTCACGTCTTTCCCAATTCTCTCATGTGGTTTTATTTGGTGAACAAATCAATCCTCATTGTTTCTTTGCACCCCTTTCTCCCTCTTTCCCTCCTTCCCCAATCTCACGCAGCAGGTGGCGAGGACAGCGAGGTCAGGGAGCGCGACGAGATCCGCCATGACAGAAGGAAAGAGAGACAGCACGACAGGAACATTTCCAGGGCTGCTCCTGATAAGAGGTGCTGGACACGCACTTTAAACACACCGCATGTGAACTCACTCACTCCACACACACACACACACACACACACTCTGCTGAATCATTCATGGAACCAGCAGTAATACTGAACAGACGCAGCAGGATCCAACGGAGCCAGTAGTCCCTGTCTGCAGTGATCCACAGACTGTGTGTGTGTGTGTGTGTGTGTGTGTGTGTGTGTGTACTGTCAGATTGCCAATTGTTGGAGTTGTGTGTCCCTGGAGGAGTTGAGGAAGTGAAATTCAGAGGAGAGCTCATTACAATCACAATTCCAGCTGTCAGAAAGTGGAAACCTTGTTATTTCCAAATTAACTTTGACTTTGAGATGTTTGCTGAAGGACGGTCGAGATGCTGGAGTCACCAGAACAGACAGATACATTTCTAAATGTCGTATTATGTATGTGTTTTTATGTCATTCCTGAGCTAAATGTCAGACCGGTTTCTCTGTCCCAGGTCGAAGCTGCAGAGGGACCAGGACCGGGACATCAGCGAGCTCATCGCTCTGGGCGTTCCCAACCCTCGCAATGCCGGCGACGCCCAGTACGACCAGCGGCTCTTCAACCAGAGCAAGGTGAGAAATATAACATCCACCAAGGATTTGTTTTCACTGGACAAAAAACATCACTGAACATGCACAAGCAGGGTCATGGAAAAGTCATGGAGTTTTAAAATGGTTATTTCCAGGCCTGGAAAAGTCCTTGAAAAAAACATAAAATCCCCAAAGTGTTGTAAAAGTCATGTAAATGTGTTATATTCATGTGTTCATGTCGTTCATTTACGCTGAGTTTGAAATAATGAATATGCTTTTAAAAGAAAGACTCAGAATATAAGCAGGCATACATACAGGCATCTATATAAATGTTTATTCTTTTAATCAAACTATTGTCTCATTCATTTGAGTCATTTAAGGTTTACTGTATGCTTTGTATTCTCATTGTTAGTTTAAATACTACATTTACTCACTTTTTCATGTTTACACCCAGATTTCACTAAATGTTTGGTCATGGACATTTGGTTTAAAGTCATGAAATCCACTGGTCAGAATATGTATGAACCCTGACAAGAGTAAATCCCAAGCTCTGCAACGTGAAGGAAACCTTTGTAAAATAGTTATGGTCCTGTCTCTTCCAGTGTTTTGCTGGATGGGGCATTAATATCCTCAGTCACAGGACAAGCTTAATAGATGATGGTGTTTTCACAATATTTATTAGTCATTTGATAGCCAAAGACGAGACGTCACGCATCATAATGTTGTGTTTTAAAAGGGGGGAAACGGGCCTGAATAGGTTTAAGCCTTGATGTGCACTTACATCTTTCTCACAGCCCCTCTTCCTCTGTCCCGTCTCTCCAGGGTATGGACAGCGGTTTTGCCGGCGGCGAGGACGAGAGCTACACCGTGTACGACCAGCCGTTCCGCGGCGGCAGAGACATGGCGACTAACATCTACCGGCCCAGCAAGAACATCGACAAGGACGCCTACACGGACGACTTTGAGACACTGATGACCAACAACAGGTACGTTTCAGTAGATTTGAGTTCATGCAATCTCATATTATGCATTTATGTGACTGCTTTAGCTTTTTAAATATTTATTTGACTTTACAGTTGTTCAATTTTAGAATAAACATTATTTATAACAATAGTGTAAATTATATTAATGCTGAAAAACAGGATATATGATGGTGTTTAAAATGCAGAAATAATATGAGTACAGTATAAAAGTGTAAAAGTAGTAATTATAGATTAGATAGTTTCTGTTTCTCAGCCAGGCGGGAGAACACCAATATAACACTACTGATTAGAGACAGCTAGTCTGAATCACTGCGTATAAAAAGTATAACATTAGGTTGATTCAGTAATGCACAATAAAAGGTTTGTGCTCGTAGCGCATTTAGTTTAGAAACCTTGTGCATTCTAAAAGTTTCAGCTCTAGTGTTAATGTTAATAAGTGTAATGTGTATTTTAGGACTTCCAAAGGTTAATAACTTCACAGCGGTTTCATATAAAGTTCCTGTAACACAGCTTTGCTTAAATAATGGATCATCTGAATAGAGTTTAGAGTAACTTGATGCATGTCGATAAGGAACACATTTTTCTTTGACTTAATTGCATTCATTAATCATCTGTTCTCTCTTCCCACAGAGAGAAAGGTTGATTACAAATTTAATATAAAACACACACACAAAAATCCTTTATTTCTTCTCATAGACAATTTGATTGAACAAGAAGCAACTTGCTAGCAATTAGCTTGTAGTTTAAAAACAGTGTCCTCCTCCTTTTGGGGGCAACTAAAGGACAAAAAAACAAGCCCCCACTAAGCTCGTCATTGAGCAGTTTAATGGCAACTCGGTGAGAGGAGCTTGACTCTGTGGCTCCCTGTGATTAATGTTTTCCTTTTCACCGTCAGGTTTGTTCCAGACAAAGAGTTCTCAGGTGCCGACCACGGGCAGAGGCGGGAAGGGCCGGTCCAGTTCGAGGAGGATCCCTTCGGTCTGGACAAGTTCTTGGAGGAGGCCAAGCAGCACGGCGGCTCCAAGCGACCGTCCACCAGCAGCAGCCGCTCAAAGGACGACTACCACGACAAGAAGCGCAGGAAGGAGTGAGGAGCGGCCGTGGGCGGCAGCTGGAGGCGGTCGGCTCCCTCTCAGAGGCTGAGAGGTGTTTTAATATCTCTATCAGGAATGATCTGTCAGCTTTTAGTTCTTTCAGTGTGAGAGAAGGCAACAGATTTCTGCTCAATGCGACACGATTAAACACATGACATGGACGTGATAGCGGCTGTGTGTGTGAGATCAGCCTCTGCATCTGAAAACGTCTCTCTGTCCAGCAAAGTCATTTCAGATGTGGTCCCAGATATTTTGGCCCCGGAAATATGTAGATTTTAGTTTTGATCTTTTTTTCTTTTTTTTTTAACCATAATGCAGAGTAAACTCAACAGGACCGGTTCATATTCATGTTTTTTATTTTTTCTCCTCTCATCCCCCCTTGAGGTTTTGTCTACTGTGTTTTTTTTTTTTTTTAAACCTCTGATGTATTCATGCGCCCCGTTAAAGCTGGTGTTGGAGGGTAGATATGTACAGCAGTATAAAGTCATCTGTAAGTTGTGAAGCAAACCAGCTTTATAATTCTTGTACATTACTGCCAATGGAATAAATTTCATACAATGTGCAATTGCCCCCCCTCTGTTTCTTAAGTAAACAATTGTTTGGTATTTGGAAATGACTCTTGAGGTTTTCTCATTTCTTTCAGTCCAGTCCAGAGCTGCTTAATCTAAACTTTACCGCTTAGTGGGAATTAGTTGTGTGATTATTTTAGTTTTCTCGTAGTGGATTTCCCTTATTTTAATCACTTTCTGAGCAATGCGTCCCATTTACATAGATGATTAAATGCCTAAAATGTATTTGGAGAAGCCATCTATTACAAATCGTGAGTGTGACATTTTACCAGAAATGAGCGCCGCGATTTATGCGATGATTAGAACAAAACTGGTTCCATTAATTACAATTAATTATGATTCATGCAGTCTGACAGTTTTATTTTCCCCTGCTCGGGAAAATAATCAACAGGGCATGACACGGCTCAGCAAACTCCCAAATCTCTGCTCCGTGCCAACGTTGACTCCTGCAGCCTGACTGCGGCTCACACTGTTGTTCTATGAGTTATGTTTTCTTCTTCATTATTGCAGTGTTCTGGACTGTCATGGTATATTACTGGTCTTGTACCGGCATCAGAACCGAAAGCCTTAGAACTGATAAAGAATACTGACAACCAGAAAGATTCCAAGCCAAATGAAATAAAATTATATTGGGATATCCAAAAAAACACTACTTGGCTAATTGTCTGGATGGACTGAAGTTGGTTAAAAACTTAAATCCAGCTTGTTTGGAAAATCTCAATGGAGAATTAAGTGGCAATCAACTACATTGATATCATACTAAACATTTTATGAGTAGAGGCCATGAAATATTGATTCATTTGATTAATTTCTATCAATTTGTGAAATTGGCCATTGTCTCAGTCACATCTCTTGCTTAATAAAACAAATTGGATTTCAGTTCTGATGGGTTTGACCACACCACTGGTGGTTAAACCTGAGCACGTGCAATGCAAAGACGTTTCCTGCTCAACTTGGCTGGAATCGCCATTTGAACACCATTCATATCCATTGTGGGGAAAACTACGATATATATAGAGATAACTAATAATTTAACATTGACCTACACTCGTGTGGAGAGGAGCTGACGTGCTCAAAAAGCAGGGTCTGTCCCGGTGTCCATCTGGACACAACACATGAGTCCGTGTATGGAGGACTGAAAATGACTTAAGTATAAATAAATAAATGCAGGAATAAATACAGGAATAAATAAATAAATGCTTAAATAAATGTATAAATAAATAGCAGGAGCATCACACTCCTGTGACCAATCATGCTTTAGACAGAGGTTCGGACCGCCCCAGCTCATTTGCATACAAGGACACAGAAATACAAGGCATAAATAAATGTATAAATACGTGTGGACACATAAATACAGGCATAAATAAATGAATAAATACAGAAATGTAGAAATAGATTTATTTAATGATGTCCTGTTTAGGTATAACTTATATTGATATATTCCTGCATTCATTTATTTATTTATACATTTATTTAAGCATTTATTTATTTATTCCTGCATTTATTTATTTATTTATTTATTTATAATTAAGTCATTTACGGTCCTCCATATCCGTGTAGGAAAGAGGCTCTGATGTCATTTAAACGTCCTTTATCATATCCACTAGCGTATCTATGTCTCATACCTCCCACTCTGATTCTGCTTGGACATACCGTTTTTAAAAACAGTTTATTTTCTGTCGTGATCATTTACATTTCAATGCTTGTTGCCATAATGTCTTCTGCTTTGTGACGATGATGAGAAGCAGTGTGTGTGTCCTCCCCCTGTGCACCAATACATGTTGACTAAACCAATGGAAAGTCCCCTGCTGCCACCAGTGGCATGTGATCTAAGGACAGCAGGGAGTATTGTGAGGCCCGCTACGAGTGTCAGTGAAGAAACTCATCTGACGTGTGAAAGCGTAGCGTGACGGACTCATGAGGGGAATAACATTACTGTTGTATGTGGAGCTAATTCAAAAATATTGAAAATTCAGAAGTCAACTGAATGAAATAGTTTAAATCACCAGCTTGGTTCCTATCTCAACACAACAGAGGGGGTGCTCCCCTCAGCGCGTGATAACGGGTCTCCCCTCAGCTCCGTCTGCCTTTATGAATGTGCACACAGGAAGATGAATGTTCTTATTTGTGAAGCTAAGAGGAAATTGGTTCCTCGGCGTTGCTTTTGTGTGCTGTTGGATGTAAACGGTGAGCACATTGTGTCGGGCTACAATGGAATCCTGCGGTCGCAGACAGAGGCCGTGATGGATGGCTTCTTATCTCGGCTCCACGAGGTAACAAACCCAGAAATAATAAACCACGTTGAGTTGTCGCTGCCTTGACGAGTACGGCTCGGTTTGGTTTGTGATGCCATTTGTGATGTTTCTCCCTCCAGCGGCAGCAAAGCAATCTGTTTGGTGATAGATGTGCCCACTCTGCAGCGGACCTGTCCAAGGCGGCGCAGACAGAGATCTTATCTCCCTCCATGAGATGTGCTCTTTTCTGCCAGTATTAACGGCTGCTGCTGAACCACACCCACGGAAAACAATGCCAGTGACACCCCAAACACTGATGTCACAGCAGGTGACTTCCGTACCCTCAAAAGTTAGCAACTTGCTCTGTCAGCTAAAGAGCCAGATAGTAGCCGAGCTAAAAGGGGAGCGATTATCAGACAAAAAAATGACAATTGATTAAAAAAAAAATGCTGACATGAACAGCAACTCTATAAGTTGCATGTCATAGTTGTGTTTAGCTTGTTTTTCTGCCCCCAAGATGAATGAATTGCTTTAACATGCATTCAATATATTCACGTAGTCTAGAATGATGTATAGTTAATGCATATATATATATATATATATATATATATATATATATATATATATATATATATGAACATGGCTGACAGCTGGGGAGGATTCTACTAAAAACATTTCTAGCACATTACAATCTGCAGATTCCCTTCAGGCCTCTGCATAACTCTGCAGTTATTATACATGCAGCCGTCACTCTTACTCCTATTGTGAAGGCATGGTGTGAATACAGTGCACAAAACCAGCCAGTCTGTAAATGGAATCTGTCAAACTGACATTCACCATTAGCGGCGCACACCTGAGCAACCTGTCTCCCTCCTCTGTCGCTCACTCACCTTCTTATCATTAGTTCCTCTTCTGCACATATTTAGGTCGGAATTCACTCATCGTTACACCTGCTGTCTGGCGTGGGACGGAGTCTGCCGCCGTACCAGAGTCCTGCAGATCCTGTCCTCCCTCTGTGGATCATCTATTATGCTGGGCGGACTCAGACAGGCGTAACCATCTGTAATGGCCGTGTCAGTCAGAGAGCAGCCTCCCCGCTGCACACTGGCGGCGGGGGCCCTCCCGACCGTGGTGGGAGGGCCCCATGTACCGCTCTGGGATCTGCTGTGACAGGAATTGATTGACACCTCAGCCGACGTCTTCATCCGAGGAACGAGCTGGGCTGAACCGACTGTGGGTGGGATGCAAAGTGGTGGACTTTATATGTTGATGATGCAAGAAAGTAGCATCTAGTCTTTCTCCACACAACACGGGTTGTTGCAGGAGAGATTGATCCTCCTGATGATTTCGTTAGATGACATCAAAGCAGGGAAACTGCAGCAGAGAGCAGAACTTCATCCTCTGTCATTTGAATGCTGTAAGAACATCAGCAGTGACATGTAACCTCGTCATTACAATGCTTTTCTCAGTAGGACTGCACACGTGCAGAATGCTAGATAGCCTCGCAAAAAAAATATTGAATATGAATGAATGCTGATGTTATTTGGTGTCTGCTTGATGTATGCAACTTCTACCAACTTTATGCAGTGATGACATGCTCCACTACTCGGAAAGTGGGAGTTAACCAGACGCTTGTCATGGGAAGTATACATATTTGAACAAATGCCTGAATCAGTGCATGAATGGGTGAATGATGACATGTAGTGTCAAGGCGCTTTGAGTTGTCGGAAGACTAGAAAAGAGAAATACAAGGACAGTCCATGCTGATTTCTTAGCATGAACACATTTTAATTTCGCTTCAACTGTTCGATCAGACACCCAGAAATTACGCAATTTATGTTGAGTTTAAATGATGCTTCTTCCAAATCAATTTCCTCATAAATCTAAACTGTGTCTCTTTGAGTCGGGCGTCTCTCGGCCCAGTTGTTACTCCAACCTTGGTCGTGTGATGTAAGCAGTAGTAAAACAAGCGTGATTATGTTATCAAGGTTATCTGAGAGATTACATCAATTCCTCGTCACGGCATCAGAGAGCCGGGTGGATTAACGGCGAGATGTCTTTCCGCTGTTGGGTCCAGCTGTGCTCTGGTTTTGTACTAGATGTTGGGTTATTACTGCATATGGCTCATAATTACCATCAGGTTTTAGTGATCACGTCAAACATATAGATGCTTTCATTTGAAGTCAGTCTGACTTTCACATTCTGGTCAAGCTCCTAGCAGTGTCTGTGTCGCCTCTTTCCTTTTAACCCTGCCTCTGATCCTATTAAAGCGGGATCCTTATCACCTTTATCAGGTTTGGAATGGATCGTAGCTTAACTGCCTTTGTGCACATTGGCAAGAGGATGTTTCACTCGGCCACATTCAAGGGTACAACCTTGAGAGGGAACAACGGGGAAAGGCTTGACAATTGATGAGGAAATTAAATGATCGGATGCTATCATCAATGTCTTAATCACGGCTGCCACACGCTATGAAACACGTGTGCCACTTAACGCTGAACTACGACCCCCTGAGAGGTCCGGGGGCTCGACCTCTGTGTGGCCCAACAGCGCCATCTAGAGGCTGAAGCAGGAGGAAGGGACTGTAGAGTGGATGATACTTCTTAAAAGATCACAAGAGGCACATTCAAATGGGGATCCTTAAATAAACACACTGTAAACTGTAAATGACCCAACACACAAATGCATGTAAATAGTGGGGGATATTATTTTGTTCTAATCTAACAAACTATATTTTGATAATGAGTATTTCTAATATAGATAGAGATTCTGATGCTTTAGTGAAATGTAGGTGTTATATTTGTTATGATAAATACATTCCACTCATGCCTGACATTGATCATGTCAACAATATGAAACACTTTAAGCAACAACTGTACTCTGCATATCACACTATAGAAGGGTTGTTCAGGACCAAAGTACAGTGTGCAACCATTGCAGCATGTTTCTTTCCAGGGGTTTCACTTCCACATCACACTCATTTCATTTGAATCATGTAAAGAGGGAGATTGTCCCCCTCGTTGTGTATTTGTTTTACCTCTCTACAGCATATCCAGAGCAGCATTGACACTGCTAAAGCCCAGCAAAACAGCACATCAGTACCACAGGGATGGTGGGCTCATCTGTACATAACTAATATTGAGCTTTAAATTCACTTAAATGTTGTACAAACGTTAATTAATTCATGTATTGTAATATTGCGCATTGAACATCATGTCATCACATTTAATTTTGACATGTGTAATGACTCTCAAATGTTTCATTGATCTATTTAGGCCGACAGTACCTGACAATATTACACATCTGGTTGTTGCAAAGTAAAACACAAATGCACCTTATAGTTATTTTCTATGTATTTCTTTATTTTGTTAATCCTCTCCAGTGTTGGTAAATTCTATATGTTCATTTTGAAATAAGCTGCAGCAGAGTTATGAACATGATAATAATGATATTAATTAATTAAGTCCCCCTCATATATTAACGTCACATCTGGTTCCCTTGCAGCTACATGTATGTATCCTTACCTTCTGTTCTGGGACACAATCAGTGAAGATTACAAATGTTTATGATTTCATTTGAATACAATTGTGAAGAATTATACTGCACGTTGCTGTCCGTTCCTCCATTTGATTTGTATCAACATGTAATATTACAAATATCAACACTTACCAGTAACAACAGTAATGCCTTTGAGTCAAATGGAAATAAAAAAGATATTCAATTATAATTTGCACATTATTTATTGCATGTAAAGTGTCATACATGTAATGATAGTAAATAAACGGTATACATACTGTACATAGAGTTTACATGACATTTTGTATTCTATGTGACAAATTAAATACTTTAAAGCTTTCAGAATGATTATTTCTCGTTCCATCAGTCTCCGTCTTGATTTCTGAGCAGATGAAACAGCTGCTGACAGCTTCCTGTGTGTGGGAGGAGCTTCCTGTGTGTGGGAGGAGCTTCCTGAACCCTCCAGCACAGAAGAAGCAGATGGAGACTACGTCCTCTGTGCTGGTGGGTCGGGACGCTCCTCGTCCTCTGGGCTGGTGGGTGGTGTCGGGGTGGAGGGGCAGGGAGGACCGTACTCACTGGGTCTCTGGCTCTCTGGGGGTCAGAGGGGTTCAGGTCTGCTGTGGTCTGAGTCGTCCTGGGATGACGGGTTGGTTGACCTCCACCCTCAGCTGCCCCAAGAGTGAGACCTGAGGAGTCCTGCCCTGTGAGACACAAACACAAGACATGAATGCTTTGAACTTTACATTGTTGTGTTGAATCTGGCCTCCAATCGTATCACTGATCCTTCTGTAGTCCTGAGAGGGATTCCTTACTCAGCCCACTGAAAGAAAGGCGACCGCCGCTCTCCATCTGGTCCTGTGGTCCTCCATCCTTCTCGTCTCCGTCTTCAAGGAGACCCTGGATGTTGCTTCCTGCATCACGGCCGTCGATACCTGAGTAAAAGACACTTGGAGACTTTTCTTAACGTTAGTAGTTTTTGCCACACATCTGTCTGGTTCAGCCTTCACCTAACTATGAACATACACAGAGAGAGTAACATGAACAATCTTTGAATAACTGTTAAGCGACGCTTCCAGGGGACTCGTGTTGTTGCTGGTATTAAGTGTTCTTCTGGGAAAGACATCGACACTTTATGAAGAAAAACACACAACAGAATAACAACCATTCACAGTGTCACAGCCTTAATGCAGAGAATAGGAACACAGCTCCTCCTGCAGGCGTACAGAGACCGGATGGCCCGTTGCAACAAAACCCTCTGCTGCAGGATGCTTCCTATTGCCGACCCCGCCAGACGCGAGGGAAGGCGGTCTGGCGCTTTATCAGTCCTGCCAGACATAAAGGTTTTACAATCCTGCAGCAAACAGGCTGTCGGTCTCAATCCGAGTCGCTGTCCTCATCAGTATCTTCAGGAGGATCCGAGGCCTGCCGTGGAGGGTGCAGACTCCTCGTAGTCCTCTTCTCTGGTCCTCTTGGTGGAGGGTGCAGACTCCCCGTAGTCCTCTTCTCTGGTCCTCTTGGTGGAGGGTGCAGACTCCTCGTAGTCCTCTTCTCTGGTCCTCTTGGTGGAGGGTGCAGACTCCCCGTAGTCCTCTTCTCTGGTCCTCTTGGTGGAGGGTGCAGACTCCTCGTAGTCCTCTTCTCTGGTCCTCTTGGTGGAGGGTGCAGACTCCTCGTAGTCCTCTTCTCTGGTCCTCTTGGTGGAGGGTGCAGACTCCCCGTAGTCCTCTTCTCTGGTCCTCTTGGTGGAGGGTGCAGACTCCTCATAGTCCTCTTCTCTGGTCCTCTTGGTGGAGGGTGCAGACTCCTCGTAGTCCTCTTCTCTGGTCCTCTTGGTGGAGGGTGCAGACTCCCCATAGTCCTCTTCTCTGGTCCTCTTGGTGGAGGGTGCAGACTCCTCGTAGTCCTCTTCTCTGGTCCTCTTGGTGGAGGGTGCAGACTCCTCGTAGTCCTCTTCTCTGGTCCTCTTGGTGGAGGGTGCAGACTCCCCGTAGTCCTCTTCTCTGGTCCTCTTGGTGGAGGGTGCAGACTCCTCGTAGTCCTCTTCTCTGGTCCTCTTGGTGGAGGGTGCAGACTCCTCATAGTCCTCTTCTCTGGTCCTCTTGGTGGAGGGTGCAGACTCCTCATAGTCCTCTTCTCTGGTCCTCTTGGTGGAGGGTGCAGACTCCCCATAGTCCTCTTCTCTGGTCCTCTTGGTGGAGGGTGCAGACTCCTCGTAGTCCTCTTCTCTGGTCCTCTTGGTGGAGGGTGCAGACTCCTCATAGTCCTCTTCTCTGGTCCTCTTGGTGGAGGGTCCATGGTCTGCCGTGGAGGGCGCAGCAGACTCTTCTGGCCACTGGGGGGCTGGGGGCCCCAAGCCAAAAGGGAAGATGAGAGGATGGCCAGGTGGGAACCGCTGGGGGAGAGGGTAATCTGCATCTTCTTCTTCCTCCTCTTCTACCGCCTCTTCATCGTCTTCCTCCTCTTCCTCCTCTTCGTCCTCTTCGTCCTCTTCCTCTTCTTCGTCCTCTTCGTCTTCGGACATGGAGCCGTATCCGGAATCTTCGCTCTCCCAGTCTCCCTCGTCGTCCTCTCCCTCGTGGTCCTCTCCCTCGTCGTCCTCTCCCTCGTCGTCCTCTCCCTCGTCGTCCTCTCCCTCGTCGTCCTCTCCCTCGTCGTCCTCTCGGCGTTCGCCATGGAGGAGCTGGCGAATGAACACCCCCTGTTCCCAAACACCAAACACAAAATGGCCGTTCACAAATGCAAGCTCAAACTCACCTTCATTACCTCGGTCGTCTAGGGCGAGCCTGACGGGGCCTCTTGCAGGACGCTCCATGGTGGAGTTCACCAGCTGAGAGGGAGAGGTTCAAACCGGAAGGATTTATCATAACATTACATATCTCTGGATTACATTGAGCAATAATCAAAGATTAAAAAAGAAAAAACGACAGCATATCCATAACCTAACAACGACAGACAACACACAAGAGGCTGTAAACATTTAACAGTGATATCAAACAAGAGAGAGAGAAAAATATATTCGAATGCCAATAATAATTATTATTATTATCGTTATTGATATCGTCAGCAGTATTACTATTTGTATTTGTCCCAAACAACAATAGCGTTCATAATCAGCAGCTTTAATCTTACAGAGTGCTTCACTGTGGAGGCGCACACCAGGTTTCTTTCACGCGCAGCTTTTTATTTGTCACGTGAGCTCACGGCAAAGACATTTATTCTGCGTGTGAAACACGGCGATATTAATGCAACATGACCACAGTCACCTCTTTCGTTTATAACTCATTATTCTAGTTCATGAGGTGCGTATGGCAGCGCGCGCACACGCAGTCCCGTCACTACTTAACAGATCGCGCTCTTGTCCATGAAAACACAGGAACGCAACAACGAGCAAAGTGCATTTCAATGTTAAACGTTAAATAAACCATGTATTTAATATGATAAAGTAAAAGGAGCAGGTGTGTGTACAATAAGTCACGTTTCAACAGTCAAAACAAAGCAGCGCGTGGATCGCCTGCAGGTCACGTGACGCTGGATTCGATCGAAGGTGCACAATCTACGTACTTGAGAATTCTCTAAAAATGGCTTGGGCGCCATTTTGTTTTTGACATTTCAACGTTAAACTTCGACGTTTTGATGCCCTAACCCCAAAATAACCGGGTTTTTAAACCTCTATACCAATTGTACACACATCCCACACATCTACAGAAGTTTTTAAGACATTCTGTCACTCAAATATTATTTTACAGGCCTGACAGTATTCTGTGACGTTTTAACCTTGAAACTCAAAAGGTTTCACTGATTTCTAAACTGAAAACACTTTTTAAAGGATTTTTTCATTTTTTTTGTTCATTGATGATAAAAAAAAAAAGCTGCATTTAATCTAAAAGTGGTCTCACCTGCTCAGTGTTCAGTCCAGCCCTCCAGCAGCCTCTCTGGTGTCCAGACCGCTGCAGGCCTCACAGATGATCTCTACTTCTGTCCAACAGTTCTGTCTCCAGATAATGATCTCAAAGAGTCTCTACAGATTTGGGTCAGGGAGCTTTTCAGTTCATGTCAAAGTCCAAAGTCCAAAGTGCAAAGTGAGGAATCAGAACCGCCGCGGCCTTTAAGTAGCCTCGGTCCGGTTTCCACGGCAATTACTGACGTGCGCGCGCGCGCGCGTGACTGCGTGGATCCGCGCGTACAGACAGAGAGACATATTCATTATTGTTCTCATATTTGTTATTTTATTATTTGTATATTGTATTTGTCAGTGATCCGTTGCTGTTCAGTAGATATGAGTTGTAAACCTCACACAACCCGTCTAGAGAGATGATGGTAAATGAAATAGACTTTGTTATCGTGCAATATTGTAGATAATTATGCTCTCGTTGTATTAATCACAGCATGTGGAGCGTTGTGTGTTTACTTTGTTGCACGTACTTCCTGGTGGTTGTTGTTTTTGTTCCTTCTCACTGCCTGTAGAGCAGAGTTGTTGAAACCATCGTCTCCTCTCTGAGTGGATTTGTTGGTCAACTCTAAAACCACCAGCATAAAAGCTCATTTCGATGATGATGATGATGATGATGATGGACCTGATGAAGACTGGGCGGAGATGGGAGGTGGAGGGTTGCGTAACAGCAACATGAATGAACTGAAGTAGAGAGTCATGTCCGAAGAGACAGCTGACTGCCAGATGACAGGCTGACGACGTCATGGCTTCCTTGTGC
>JBAMJR010000156.1:670000-707500 GCA_038501785.1 Myoxocephalus aenaeus | reverse complement strand
CTTCTCCTCTAGCTCATACATGACTTCACGATTAACGTTACACAAGTTGGGAAACTTCATATCTAGACATTTTCAGACGCAGACGGCCGACAAAGATGACGGAAAGCGCCGCGAACAAGCTGCAAAACGGAGAGGCCTGTCACCGGAACTCAAATGATAAAAAATCGACCAAAAATGGCTTCGTGAAGAACCACTGTCTGTTTCAACAGCCGCAGAAGTATCGCCGCCCCAGGGAGAGGGTAAGGCCCAACCGCCAACGGCTCTACGGGGACCGTAAACACGCATTGTTGTGTCCCGTACTGCGTGTCTTAGCATAGTTTGAATTAAGAAAAACACGTTAAGCCGTCTGTTATTGGTTGCTTTCCCCTGTCAGTATTGCGGCTTTATATATATATATATATATATATATATATATATATATATATATATATATATATATATATACTTGTTCTGTATGTTTGCAGTCATACGTACAGTGTGAGCTACACATGACGTCATAGCGTCACCACAAAGTAAACTGTGCAATGAGCTAATGTAGCTAGCTCATCCCTTTAGCTGATAGTTTATACAGCGGCCTGTGTGTGGGATAGTGCGGCATATTTCAAGCTAGCTAAGTTAGCAGTTGCCACCGGGGGTTTCGTACCGTTTCTCTCATTTATTTGATCTAAAAAGTTAATATTATTAACATTCTTGGTTGTTTTCTGTTTACAAATTGAGCTTTAAGCAGTAAGGCTAGTATGTGTAATGAAAGCAAGCTGCACTTGTGTTGTGTTAGGAACTTGTTGTTTAACGGCACAGGGAGGTTGTAGTGGGGACTCTTGTGTAACCTTACACTCAGTTGTGTAGCCCGGTCTCTGTTTACACTGGTTCCTGTGTGAAGAGGACCAGGGCCCTGCCGTGGGGTCTGTCCCCTGGGAGAGAGGGCCGAGCAGGCCTTATTCACATGACACTTCAGGGTAGAGGAATGTCTCCAGGCTCTGAAGGGTGTGGCCCCTCCTACAGTGGAGTGAAAACACTGTGTGTGTGTGTGTGTAGTGGTGTAGGTGGGCTACCCACACACCCACACACACACGCACACACGACACACACACTTGTTTTTCCAGTTGTTTTGGTTCAAGATAAATCTAAAAAGCACACGTACTGTACATCACATTCCAGACTTCAGACGCATACTGCTGTCAACATGAAGTGGATTTACATAATTAGGTCCAGATGCTTTGGCTGTCAAACGAATTACTTCCTTATGCATATAATAATCCATCTTGCCAGAAGTTAAACCAGAGCTGCAGGTCACGCCACACTACTGATGATGCTATCTGATATTTGTCGGATTCACAGTTGAAACAGGAAAGTGCTAAACTTACTTATGTTGGAGCAAGGAGGCTAACGAATTAACGGTTTTACCACGTGGTATTTATACCGCTCAGATGAACTGGGCCAGCATGTGCATTATTTTTAATGCTGTTAAACAGTGTGATTTGATTGGACCAACCCAAATGATTATGGTTTGTAATGCTTCGGATCGCTATCGACACTGATAAAGTGACATCACGCCACACTGCTGTCACATGAGCTCTGCTGGTTCTTGATGAGGCAACTGAAATTGGAGTTGGATGCACCTGTAAGAAGGGTGTGTCTCGTGTGTGTGTGTGTGTGTGTGTGTACCGTCAGTGTTTCCTGAATCAGCTGGTCAAAGTGACGGCTCTCTGTCTGTGAGCTCATTTAAACAAATATAGTATGTAGACTATTTCCCAGTATATCTGAGTCTCAGTCACAGACCGGTAATACATGTCCTCCTGTGGTCCCCCTTGTTGAGCTCGCCATAATTCCCATATTGACAAAATAGGAAACTGGTTAGAAGCAGGGTTTTTATGAAACTAACAGCTTTCAGCAGGGATGGCGGTATCAATAATCGCTTTGTAAAAATGCAATTGTCTTTTCTATTGTTAATTGAGAACAGACAACATGTGTTATTGCCTGCACTACAATAAGATCACCTCTTGAGTTGCAGAGCAATCTTATTAAAAGAGCAGATTTCTTCACGGAGACAGTTGCTGTTCTGTCCAGCACAGGTCTGCCTCTTCTCAGTCCTGTTTGTCCACCGGTATAAAAGACGAAGCAAATATGACGTCCGTCAAGCTGTGTTTAGCTGCTGTGGTTGGCACCAGCCTCTGTGAGCCATGTACCTGGATGTGAATGTGTTCCCTGTTTGACATGGCTTCTGGTCCGCTGCTCATACAAGGATTTGTATTTAACGCTAGAGAAAGGGACCTGTTTGACTGGCTTTAAACACACACACACACACACACACACACACACACACACACACACACACACACACACACACACACACACAGTGCTCTCCCGTTCCCTGGCTCAGAGGTATTTCTTGGAGGAGCATGACTGGTCACATGAGGTCTGGTTGCTAAGCTGCTGGCAGAGCCTTTAATGAGTGACCACCCTCTTTTGTTTAACGCTGGTTTTGTAGGCCGCCAGTCCAGCTCCAAATTATGCTCGTACTTTTTTTAAAGTTTTTGTGGAGCTCCTACATTGCATATGGTCCCATAATCCTAAATCAACCCTGGGTTGTTGGCCGTCTCTCTGCTCTCTGCTCCATGGGGACCTGGGCATGGTTAGGTCTCCATGGATTAACACGCTTATTGTAGCCTTTATTAGGGGTCAAACTCTTTCCACGAAAAAACAAATTTGAACAAATCCGCCCTGCTGTTGTCTCGTGTGTGGCCAGCTCGTTCTGGATCGGTGCGCTCGGCTTTCTATCACAATTTATTGGGCTGCCTACCGGGGCAGAGTTAATGTGTGAACGGACTCAACGCTTGGATAAACCGTTCCCTTTTTAAAAGGAGAAACCACCGGCTGGAATGTTTTTCCCCCCTCCACATAGTGCTATGACTTTGTCAACATTATTACTCCTAAATCTGTGCCTTGGCCTTTTTAGATTTGTTTGAAATGCATTTGGTTTAACTACTTTTTAAATGTAATTTTTCTGTATATTTTTTTTTTTTTTGTCCTTCAGAACCAAAATGTCACAACCAACCCCAGCCTGTACAATAAGCCCTTTGAGGAATCATATGAGGAGACTCCTCTGCTGGTGGCGGTGCTCACCTACATGGGCTACGGCATCCTCACCGTCTTCGGCTACCTCCGAGACTTCCTCCGCCACTGGAGCATCGAGAAGTGCCACGTGGCTCGGGAGAAAGAGGAGCAGAGGGTAACGTGGTTTTTATAGAAGGCCCCTTCTGAATGCAAAGGCTGATTTAAAAAAAAAACAAAAAAAACCTATGAACGTGACGTCATTCAAGGTTAATTCAGTCACATAATCACGTTATTGAGAGCAATCATACCAAGACTTTCTTTGAGAAACTACTTTACTTTTATTACTGTGCTGCGTTAAAGGTTTCATGTATAGATTTTCAGATATCTAATCCTATAAAAGCCCTGTGTTGCCCATTACATCTGGTTCAACACTAATCACTGACTGCTGGGCCGCTACAGAGCAAAGATGTCTCCTTTTGGAATACAAAGCACTGCAGACGCATTCTTATTAAGAAATCTCCCCCACTTTCCTATGTCCCCCATGCAGGATTTTGTCCCCCTCTATCAGGACTTTGAGAACTTTTACACCAGGAACTTGTACATGAGAATTCGAGACAACTGGAACAGACCCATCTGTAGCGTCCCCGGCGCGAAGATGGACATTGTGGAGAACGTTTCTCACGACTTCAATTGGACCTTTGAGTAAGTTGCTGCATTGTGGTTGGCTGTGAGTGTTTGTTTGTTGTCCTGTGTGTGTGTGTGTGTGTGTGTGCAGGCGTTTCCATGACGGTCAGCAGGTGTGTCTCTGTGCTGCGGATCCTTTGCTCAACAGGAAGTTCACTGATTTGCTCGTAAAGTCACTGACCTCCTATTTCATAATAAGCGTGACGTCAGCCATACTTCAGATAGTTGTGTTGAAAGCTCTGGTATGTGTCACATGACACTAGATTACTACATTTTTGGTTTTCAAAAGGATCATTTATAAAACAATTTTTGAGGGTTACAAGTGTGAATGAAATGTATATATTTATTTTATTTTATGTTTTCTTTATTTCTAATTAATTATCTGATTTAATTGATAATAATAACTTAGGATAGGAATATATATATATAAGCATTTTTGCTTCTACCTATACCTTTTCAGTCTTTCTGTTTTTGTATATTATATAGAATATTGTAATGATTGACTGAATAAAACACACACATACTGAACTATACACTATAAACTCACCCAAAGCAGCACAGACATGACAGTCTGCTTCTATCAATGCAGCACAAAACTGAAATGATTGGCATATAATTGGTTGAATGTATTCTTCATTACTCATTTGATTTCCTGTTTTTAACCTTTAAGGACATTGTGACTGTCTCGTGTCACAGTTCTGTGATGTAATATAGACGCAAACTGCCTTTTTTATCTCATTGGTATGAACCACGCTGGCTGAACTCCCTTAAGACAATAAACTACTGTGACCCGTTATCATGCACTGTGATAATAAAGGATAACATTGTTCAGGAAATGGTCGCAGGGCAACCAGGGAAGGAAGGCAGGCACGCTGCTTGAAGATAATTCTATTTAGAGTCGGGGTACTAATTCACTGTCTCCCTCAGGCACACGGGCAGAGTGGTGAAGGACGTCATCAACATGGGCTCCTACAACTACCTGGGCTTTGCTGAGAACACCGGGGCTTGTGCCGCCGCCGCCACCGAGGTCACCGAAAAGTACGGCGTCGGAGTGGCGAGCTCTCGCTGTGAGATGGGTGAGGATCAAAAGAAAAGCGAGAAGATCTGCTTTGCAGAAGCTTTTAACATTAAATTGAGTAAATTCAAGATCAAATGGACCTCAGCTGGTGAACAGCTGTTGCTGGCTGAAATGTTTTTTTTTTGAAGGACTGAAAGGTTGAGTTTGAAATGTAGTGAAGCATTGTGAAAGTGCCGGTCCATTTCAGTTCAGCACATAGTTAGCAGCTACGAGACGAGTTTATTCAGCTTTAAATTCAGCTTTGTTTACATCCTAGCTTAGTCTTTTGCTCCGTACATTGAGTAGACTGGAGTGACGCCACATGCATGAGATAAACAAAGCAGGAACCTTCAAGGGGAGTGGACTGACTCCACTGTTTGCTTAGCAGGTATTAGAAAGCAAGCGCCACTTGAAGTGACAGTTCACTAATGGTGTTGTTTGCAGGGAACCTGGACATCCACGAGGAGCTGGAGCACTTGGTTGCCAGGTTCCTGGGTGTTGAGTCATCCATGACTTTTGGCATGGGCTTTGCAACCAACTCCATGAACATTCCTGCCCTCACCGGGAAGGTAATTCATTCTCTTCCTTTTTGATTTGTTTTAAATCTCCCCAAGAACATCCTGTTCCTCTTCAGTTGATTACGTTCTAATTGCGTTTTCTGTGTCTTTGTCCCCTGTATCACACTGTAATGATATGCAAGTGTCATTAAGAGTTGTTCTGTTCAGGAAAAACACAGTTTCCTGTGTAATGTGCAAACCGCTACGTTTCCACATGCACATCCAAGTTAGAAGAGTTCAGCCCGTTCCCAAACACGCCGGCGTCCGGCCAAAGCTTTCAGAACATCTTGAGGGCACGGGGTTAGGATTGATATTCAACATTTCTCAGCCGCTGTTGTTCTCACTCCAACAAATCACACACGCCAGCCTTTACTTGCGTCCTTACTTTTCCTCTTCTTCCCTCAATCTGGCTTCAACAGGAAGTAGATCTCTGAGCTGAAAGGCGTGTGTGAGTCACAGGACACATTTCCTGACAACCACATGAGTAAAAAAACAAAAACACAAGAACAATGAGAGAGAGAGAAGTTTACAGTAAGTATTTGAGTCACTGATAGGGATGGTTATTATATCTACTCTTATTGACACTCCTTTATAAACTATATTTATATTCACTAAGGTCATATAGTTATTTCATTAACTGTTAATATAACAAGACTACGAGTCTACAGCCACGCTAGTCGCTCAAAGAAGCTTTACTTTATGCCTTTATCTACAGGTACAATCTTATCTTGTCTAATCCAATATAGTACACTGTACTATACAATGTAAATTGATTAAAAAACAACGATCTAACCTTAAAAAATAGATGAAAACATATATTACAGTTAATGACGTATCATGTGGCAACGGCTGAAAACTAAATTGCAATTTGTTTACTGAAAGAAATCATGTGTGCACATAGAAACAAGCAGTATGTAGAGGGACATTAATATTGTGTGTGTGTGTGTGTGTGTGTGTGTGTGTGTGTTCAGCTCTGAGACAGACTAGAGGAGATGCCGCAGCAGTAAAATAAGCTCCAACAAAACATTCAAAAGTATCAATACTCCGGTCTTTATTAAATTAGCACCTTTTACTGCCCATATCTCCAGGGTTCATTAATACATAACTATACCTGGCACTGATATCGCACATCTTTATGTCCTGGTATGATTCTGTGTGTCATAACAAGCCCATTTATTCATTGACCAGAGGAAAGGATAAAGTGTCAGCTGTGCTTATGATGTAATGAACAAGATATGTCAGCGCACGTGGATAATATCAAACTCTCTGAGAAGCTTGGACAAAGATAGATATGAATCACATTCTTCATTTATTGTTGTTTTTAAAAGTCTGTACAAACTTCACACAGGCTTATGGGTCCATTTTAATTTGAAATGGGATCCTCATTTAGAATGTTAGTAAGATAAATAAGTCATATGTGTCCTTGTCCCAGGGCAGAAACCATTCATGGGCTCTATACTTCATCACAGAGTAGTAACGGTTCATGTGAACAAACCCACATTATTGGTCCACAGACCTCGGATCAGTATTCCTCAAAGACGTTGCGCAACACTAAAACCCTCCCAGCATGTGCAATCCTGGGTATTACAATGATGCAAGCAAAGCGTTGCACTTAAATACCTCTCAGTGATCTAATGTTTGACTTGTCTGGCTAACTAGGGAGTGCTAACATTAGTTAAAAAAGATTGTCTCTTCTTCTCTTCTTAGGGCTGTCTTGTTCTGAGTGACGAGCTGAATCACGCCTCTCTGGTGCTGGGGGCCCGCTTGTCTGGCTCCACTATTCGGGTCTTCAAACACAACAGTGGGTGTCCTCTAATAACGAGCACATTACGCAACAACAGCTGGATGGAATGGTGAATTAGAGTACACCCAATGTCTGCAGGAACACAGGATTAAACACGACGAGACAGGGTTTAGCTAACGGGAGAGCAGATCCATTTAACATGGGTGTGAGTCACAGCAGTACCCTTAACTACCACCTTGTGGTGTGATGTACTACATTGAATCACACATTTGCAGATTGGTAGGTGTGGTGTGATTTTTAAAACGTATATTTTTGTGTGGTGGGGTTACTGTTATCTATCTCACAACAACAACAGGAAACGGGGGGTTGACTGCTAAGCAAATGCTCTCGATGCTTGGAAAGGCTGCTATCATAAAATATTGACCCTCATCCACTAGCTAAAGAAAGCTCTCATATTACTCCAGGGGGAAAATATATATATACACACACACACACACACACACACACACACACACACTTAGACAACCAACCTTTTCTTTCTTTGTATTGTAGACATGCAAAGCCTGGAGAAGCTGCTGAGAGACGCTATCGCTCACGGGCAGCCGAGAACCCACCGGCCCTGGAAGAAAATCCTCATTGTGGTGGAGGGTATATACAGGTACACACACACACACAGACACACACACGTACAGGGCACTTCTACACACATGCTTGCTTGGACTAGATGATTAAGTGTTATTTCTACTATTATTGTTATTATTTAACCCTGTTTTTACACCACTGCTTTATCACATTGATTACTGCCATTTGAAAACACGTCCATACAAAAAGCAATGTGTCGTATTTCACTGTATTCTTCCATGCGTTTGATGTAATACCAGTATCAGACAGGGAATGGATAACTTTACAGTGTGACACCGCTCTAAAAGCTATTTTTGTGATATGAACATGTGGGGATCTTATGATAAGTGAAGTCATACTTCAGCTTACAATTCAATGTCGGAACATTCTCTGCATTTATTTCACTGCTGAATGTATAAAACATACTATTAGACAAAGTGTAAAAGACACTCCCTAATATCACTTTGTTTAAATATAGATAATAATGTCTATACTCTCCTTTAAGCGTAACATGGTCCTCGTTCTTTGCAGTGTATTTACTGTAAAGCCAATCGATCCTGTCGATCAATACAGTTCTCGGAGAAACGGACTTAATGCAACATTAATGACGTTTCATTTCCACTGGGATTTTCAAAGTAAAAGCTTCAACACGTGCACATATGCAACTAAACAAAGGTGAAGCGGTTGTCGACAGGATCATGTGTTTACAGGTTGCAGCTTTCTGGATTACATTATGAGTGTCAGTCTAACTTTACTGTATTCTCCATCCAGGAGCTTCAGGCAGAATAATGATGAGGAAGTAGAAGGCTCATAACATTATAATGCACTGTTTATGTATTAGTTATAACAGGGTTCTTACGGTCATGGAGAACCTGGAATTATTATTATTTCCAGGCCTGGAAAAGTCCTTGGAAAAAAAATAAAATCCCAAAAGTGTAGTAAAAGTCATGTAAATGTGTTATATTCATGTGTTCATGTCGTTCATTTATGCTGAATTTGAAATAATGAATATGCTTTTAGAAGAAAGACGCTCAAAATATAAGCAGGCATACATACAGGCATCTATATAAATGTTTATTCTTTTAATCAAACTATTGTCTCATTCATTTGATTCATTTAAGGTTTACTGTATGCTTTGTATTCTCATTGTTAGTTTAAATACTACATTTACTCACTTTTTCATGTTTACACCCAGATTTCACAACATGTTTGGTTTAAAGTCATGAACATGGGTCAGAATGTGTGTGAACCCTGTGTGTCATTACTACAGAGGAGTTGTGGGACCACTCTGAATGCGTTGTCATTGTGTTGTTGTCCTGCAGCATGGAGGGGTCCATCGTGCGGCTGCCAGAGGTGGTCGCTCTGAAGAAGCGCTACAAGGCGTACCTGTACCTGGACGAGGCCCACAGCATCGGGGCTCTGGGGCCCAACGGCAAAGGAGTGGTGGACTACTTCGGCCTGAACCCCAAAGATGTGGACATCATGATGGGGACATTTACCAAGAGCTTCGGCGCTGCTGGAGGATACATTGGAGGCACACAGGTTGGGGAACTCTGGCACAGATAACACTAAAGCTGGGAGGTCACACAGGGGAGTGGGAAGCCCAAAGTGTTCGGGACATTCTGACAGTAGTGGAACAAGGACTTCAGTTTTGGTATTACCGTTGACCAGCAATGGGAAATGTAGTTTCCTGTTCTATTGAATGGAATTAATTCAGTGTAAGCTGCAAACAAGGCTGCTTTAGTGGACCTAGATTAAGAACAATATACAAATAGAGAGCCAGCGTACAGATACACGATGGACTTTAAAACAGAAAGGACTTTCTTTACTGTGTGAAATATTTTATACTGTCATGGTGTTGCATTAACCAAAATATTGTTTCCTTAACTATTTCTATTCTAAAGCTGCTTATGTAATGATTACATTGCAATGATAGTATTTTATTAATGATTCTATCTATTGAACTGCATTGAAAAAAATAGTCTTATTACCATTATTACTCATAGCCTTAGAACACACTTTGCCTTGCTTGGGTTTCATTGTCTATCCATGATGGGAAGATTATGATTTACAGGAAGAAATATAGTCTAAAACTATTGAACACTTTAATTCATTCACCTGGTGCAATATCTAATATACGTTTATTTTGTATTCAGTCTGTATGTTTAATATTCTGCTTTTTTATTTTGTTTTTATTACTGTTTATTTATATTACTTGATTTTGATCTTTTATTTACTTTATTTACTGTAATCCTGTAATTTCCCCACTGCGGGACTAATAAAGGATTATTTTATTTTATCTTATTTAAAAAATCAGTCAGTCAGAATTGTATAAATAGTTGTTTTATCCGTCTCTTTATAACCTGGGTCCTGTATCTTGTAACTGCATCCCGTGTTGGCGCTCTATCTAAATGAAATGGATTACTCCCCCGTTGTAATTATTATTAAATAAAAGTGACTTAAATATCATTTCTCTGTCAGGCCCTGGTGGACTACCTGCGGTGCCACTCTCACAGCGCCATGTACGCGACCTCCATCTCCCCGCCGGTGGCCCAGCAGATCATCACCTCTATGAAGAGCATCATGGGAGAGGACGGCACCACTCTGGGTAGGTGCCAGAACATGACGCTCTGTACGGGCGGCAGCGTAATGGGAAGAGAGTGCACTAAAGGCAGAGAGGGGTGGACTTCATCGCTTACATTGGGTGCCATTTGCAGAAGATATGCAGACGCCTTTGGGTGGGAAAGACTCACAGCTAGCAGAACTGTAAATATGATTTGACATTTCAGTTGCACAGTTCCACCAATGACCAAACGATGTCAGTATAAGCTTAAGTTTCAGACTAAATTCATCCCGGCAAACCAGTCTGTAACAGGTTTGTTCCTCCAGGATTCAACTCGCAGCAGCTTTGCTTCATCTTGGAAATGTTTGATACGCAGCCAGCAGGTTAAGGCTTAAGATCCACAGCCAACTGGCAGTTATTCCCAGTGCATGCAGGTGTGCTTTATGATTTGCGTGAACCCATTCTAGCTGTGATGTGACTGCCACATTTAGATCGGCCGTTGGCGAGTTCTCTCTCTGTAAAACTGAATTACATGAGGTTTATTTTCTATTTCTTTAAATGCTTAATATTTTTCAATAATTGCAGTTGTGATGATTCCTCCTGCAGGGTGCTGGTGTCTCTTCAGCATGGTTTTGCATAGTTGAGGGGTCTCTCTGTTACGGTCATGGGAAAACCTGGAAAAGTCGTGGAATTTTAAAAATGGTTATTTCCAGCTGATGTTCAGCGCAGGCTGTTGCGAGGTCTTGATGTGGTGGTATGTTGACTCTTCTACCCTCTGCCTTTTTTATGGCTTTCAGATGTGAGTTTTTAACGTGTGCTCCTTTGCCTTCCTGCTGGGTACAAAGCAGCGTGGCGCTCGGGGCCAGAGGACTCATCTCCTACACACACAAACAGGTCACCGAGGCGTGTTTCTTTAGCGGAAACGGCTCCCCTTTACTCTTTCCGAGACGTGATTGATGCAGCCTCCCTTTTTAAAATACTGACTTCAGATCAGATTACCTTGCTCCCAGTCATTCAATCATTAGGTGCAGGAATAACCACATGGAGCAACCTTTTATAGTGCGACTTTTCCACAACGTCTTTGGCTGACCTTACAGCGTAGCCTGACAAGCTTCCTTGTAGGAGACGAACAGGCTGATTGGTTGCAGACCCATCACTCTTTGAAATCCAGGCCTTTGAAGATGTCGACACTGACACAAAGTCAAAGTGACGGTTGAGCTGCCTGCTAACAGTTTGTAGCCGGGCACGGCTGCTCGTGGTTCCCGGCATCAGAAAAGACATTTTGTTGTTTGAAGCTCACATCAATCAGACGTGTAGACGATGCATAAGGGTTCAGGACGGGCGACGCTTTCTATAGGAAATAAATGCGTTTCAGTCTTTATCCAGCTGATCTCTGCTTTAGAGCCCGTGTGTTGCTGTTGGCCCTCTCCGAGGTGCCGTGTGGTTATTTGTTTGGTTCAGACGCTGTGGAGAGTCCAGAGGGTGAAGCGGCTGTGTGCGTCAGACTGACGCGTGAGGATTGATCCCCTGATGTTGACTTCTAGAATCCTGGTTGTCTTCAAAGGCAAGCGGTGCAGTGTAGCTCATGATGCCGACACTCGTTCTCTTTTGTTAGTCATTTGACTCTACTTTAAATCAGTTTTATTAAACTAACTTGTGCTGTCAGGTGATATTCATGTTCTTGAATTCAAAAGCAGGCTAAATATAGAGAAGAATGCTGAACGATGATTACTCTGCAAGAGAACATGCTGTTTCTTTTACCGGAGCTCATATAAGGTTTTATGAGGCTTCCAATTATGAACACAACAATAGTGTTGTTGTACCTGCTCACCCTGTGTGTGTGTGTGTGTGTGTGTGTGTGTGTGTGTGTGTGTGTGTGTCTTAAGTGATAAACTTGTAGATACTGGTTAACAACTATTTTAATTCTATTTCCAACTGATGAGAAAAGAGCAGGCTTCATTCATGGTGTTACGCTGCAGCTAGAGTAAAGAGAGATATATATATATATATATAGTGTGTACCTGGTTGAATATCCTCCTCTTCTCCGGTCCAGGTGCTGACCGCCTCAGACAGCTCTCAGAGAACACCACCTACTTCCGCAGGAAGCTCCGTGAAATGGGCGTCATCATCTACGGCAACGATGACTCGCCTGTAGTACCCATGATGCTCTACATGCCCGCCAAAATCGGGTATGGTATTCTCCTGCAGTCACTATTATTTCATATATTTTCAAGGATAATTAGGATGGATAATCTCCTGGAAAAGACGTGAAGGCCCATGACTTTTCTCACTTTTCCAAATAGAATCTGAGCGCGTGGAAAATGTTTATGGCTAAAATGTCGCCGTTGCTTTTTAAGGGCGTTTGGTCGGGAGATGCTGAAGAGGAACATCGGCACGGTGGTTGTCGGCTTCCCGGCGACGCCCATCATCGAGTCCAGGGCGCGTTTCTGCGTGTCGGCGGCTCACACCAGAGAGATGCTCGACACGGTGAGTCATCCAGTCACTGTCCAAAGCACTAGCTGTATTTATATTCAATATTTAAAAAGCTGCAGGACGTTTTTAAAATATGCACACAAAACAAATCCAGGTTCAAATTGTTTTATATAAATTAAATACTTGCAAAGACATCCCATAAGTTTACAGTTTGATGCCCAATCACTACAAGGGACTGGCTGATGATGGGTGACATATTAATCCTTCTCCCGCAGATGTCTTGCCATAAATAGTCCGTCTTTGCTCTAAAATGGTGTAGAAAGTTTTCCACTTGCAGTTGGAACAAAACAACTTAAAAAGCAGCATGAAGATCATTTGCAACGGTCATTAGCACGTCAGCACAAACTGGAAAAACGTCTCTACGGATGTTTGCGTTAGCTCCCCTGTCATCTCTCATATGCATCAGTAAGATGATCACCTCCTTCTTTATTGGGAAAACTACTTTCTTGGACAATCTGGGCTTCTTTTTTTTTTTTTTTTTCAACACACAACTGCCATTCGGTCTTGTTTTATCATTTGAGATATAAAGACATGATATAGGTTGGTAAAGGTTTCTTTAAATACCTAGCAGACTGCTGACTGCCACTTTTCTACATACAAGTCTGTCTACATAAGTGTGAGTGTCCCTGTTGAATAATGACGCTCCCAATGTGTCCTTTATTATAAAAGACCTTTAGCTGCCTCTGAGAATTACAGCGCGGCTCAGACGGAGACTTCTATTCACTTCATTCGTCTTCCTGAGGAGCGTGTCAACACCGTGTGTAATAGTCCATTTAAAGGGCATCAGCCTGCCTTTTGTAGAGCACTTTGAGGAGCCGCTTTTTTCCGTCTTCGGGAACAGCCAGCCCTCGCTATTTCTCAAAGCGTGGAATCAGGGGAGGAAGGTAAATTGTTTCCAGGTGTCCTTGGATGCTGACACGAGCTCTGGTGGAACGCCGTGGAGGACTTTCTGTTCGGTTTAGCACCTGCAAATGCAGCCGTTTCAAGTCGTCGCGCTGCGTGATATTTGATTTAATTGGCATAAATACTTTTTTTGGGGGATGGAGACTAACGGCCTCGCTGTTCTTTTGCCAGGCGTTGGCGGCCACAGACGAAGTGGGCGACGTGCTGCAGCTGAAATACTCCAGACGGGAACAGCCTCGTCCCTCGCTCGGGTGGATGTCCGAGGAGAGCCTGCTTCAAGACTGAGCGTCCCCTCCTCCCTCTGTCTGGTCCGGCGTGCTCTGTCCTCGTCTCTCCGGCGGACTCTTTGAACGCCACTTCAGTTTGTCCTAACTTATTGCGACTGCATCTGTCCCACATCAAGCCCTATTCCTGCGTGCACATTGAATGTGTATCTTATCTGTGCAATAACAACAACAACAACAACAACAACGTGGAGTCTCTTTGTAGTTCACACAACCTAGAGTGAACTAGACCATGTTTTGCCATGAGCTCCTACTCTTGCACTTGGAAAAAAAAAAGAAAATAAGAAATCCGATCATAGCGGTGGCTATGATGAACACATGAAAAAAAAAAAAAAAATGATATATGTAAATATTATTTATCCCAAAGTTGGCAATGCTGCTATAGGGTAGCATCCCAAACCTCAAGTAGAGACGCATTATTTCACAGGAGTAACATTAGCGTATGTGCTCATAGTATTTATCTGATGGCTTTTTTCTAATCACTTGTACTTGAATGGAGTAGAGAATACTGGGTTCTTTCGCCTACCAAAGGATGTATATGTATAGATATGTTTTCTACCTTTTCTCTTAAATGCAAACGGATGTTCCGAACGAAAACATTGAGCAGAGAAAGAATCCCAGGGAGCAAGACTAAGGAATATTTGTATTGCTTATTTTCTAGAGATATTTTCCAGCCTTATTACTGTTTACGCCTGCACTCAAAAACTTGAGCCCAGTGTCTTTTAACATTTCTGTAAGCTAATGAACTACACGTGTGATTTGTCGTTTTGCGCAGTCCTTCCTGCTTAAGCGACCTCTGAGTAACGTGGGTCTGTATGTATGACGATGGGCTCATCTGATTTACAGACGCCTTTTTTATTTATTCAAAATGCCTTTATCACCATTCCTCTTATTTTATTTTTATCAGAAAGGCAGCTCCAAATGTGTGTTTTAACTGAGTATCTACACGTCTTAACGTCAGTGCCAGCACTACTGACGGGCATTGTTCATGCACAGATGACGTAGTCACTGATATTCCCAAGATTTGTATGGGTATTGCTTCAAATGTCGTTGATTGTTCTAATGATTTGTGGTCATTCTTCTGGAATGACATATCAACCTGCTTTCAGTGTCAAGTGTTTTGTTTTGCTATTTTTTTTTTTTTGTGTCTTTTCACCCCAAACTTTTCCTTACATGTTCAATATTATGTTCTTATGTGTGTTTTATGTCCTGCCGCTCAATCCGTGTGAATTGGAAAGCTGGCAATGTGACCATTCCTATAAATGTTCATCAGTGATTCCACTCAACTCGAGTTTAGAGAAGCTTTTGTTTGTGTGTTTGTTAACAACTCATCATTCCATATGAACTGCATCGTTGTCTTTTTGAGTGAGTCGTTCCAATATTGTTGTTTTTTTCTTCAACGAAAATGACGAATAACAACTCTGTGATGCGTTTGCTTTCAATGAACCTAAAGTTAAAAAAAAGGTGGAACAGATGATTATGGTCTGGAATGGCACTCTTCAGAATCTTAGGCCTTTCTGTCTAATAGAGGCAAAGAGACCTCGACGTGTTTGAGTTGCTTGGAGCTCTTTGATGTATCACAGCTCCAGTTTTCTACCACAAACACCTGCAGACTGACCTGCAGTGACCACGCCGTGCTTATCAGCTGCTTTTGCCCTTGGATTGGTATTTGGGGTTGAAGATAAAAACCACTTGGAGTTTGTAAAGCTCTGATGTTTGTTGACCGCGCTGTTGGAAACAGCGCTGCAAAGATTAAATCACTTTCTTTGTATCGAGTATCTGGAATGGGTTTGTGTTTATTTTACAGAAGGCACACACTCACACACACACACAGACACACAGACTAGTCACAACTTAAACGCTCATGACCAACATGTTTGGAAGCCTTTGGACTCGAGTCACTGGTCTTGCCGTTACCCAGCATTCCACACGAGCCAGTCATTTACTCCCGTCTCCAAATGGTATTTTAATGAAATCCTATGCCAGCGGGATGAGATAATGACTCGTTTCCAGACTTTAGAAAATGGCAAAACAAGCCTAAAAAAAGAACGAGTTGTAGGAACAAGTGGAAAAGTTTCTCACGGCAGCGGTTGAGTTTCTCACTTTAAAATGTGCTACGAGAGAGAATACATGTCCACTTCATGTCCTGCTGGTAGCCTCCTGAGGGCTCTATGTGAACTAAACAGTGTACCTTATATACACACACACACACACACACACACACACACACACACACACACACACACACACACACACACACACACACACACACACACAGCTGTGAGCAATAAGAAGCTTCCCACCCCCACCTCCTTCAGCATCAACCTCCTGAGTGCGTGCGTAAAAGGCGAGTTTACTGAGACCGGTTGGCTGGGCGGTACACACACACACACACACACGCGCATCCTCTCGAACTCGTGGATGAACTTCAGCTGGATAATGGATTAACGCATCAGACAGATACAGCATACTATGAACTCCAGATGTCAATGTATTGGAAGAGAACAGCCACCCACGACGGGATGACTCACCGGTTGAGTCGTTGAATACGCGAGCGTCGGTGCGGACGGAGGGATTCTGCGTGGGGCATTTTCACGTCTTTCTGGTACTTAAAGCTCTTCCAACTGAGTTTTTATGGGGAAGAGAAGCGAGGAGCTCGAGCCGCCATACGGACTGACGGTATAAGCTGCGGAGGCGCGGGCACCAGACATGGAGAGCGCGCGGGCTTCCTCTGGCCGCTGCTGCGCATCTTCATAAAGTGCGACACGCCGCAAAGTTCCTCCTCTGTCCACGGAGTCCACGCTGTGACAGCCGGACGAGCAGCAGGACGCGCTGCCCACCCTTGGGCCAAGAGTTGGAGAGAAAGCCTCCTCCCGAAAGTGTACGCATCTTCACAGGAAGCTCCGCAGCAGAGAACATGTGTCAAGAGGTCGCGAGCAGATTCCCCGCGCTGCTCCTGCTGGTGGCGATGCTCCTCGTGAGCTCGGGGACGGGGTTTCCCACCCGGCACAAGAAGGTCGCCCACAAGGTACGTTTCCTCACATGTTGATGTTGGCTTTCTTTGACTTTTTTTCAACTTTAGCAAGTTGCAGCAACAAGTTTAAAAAAAGTCTTAAAATCACAAGGAAAAGCTTTTTTTTTTCTTCCTCTCCAGTACTTAGCTCAGTTTAGCTTGGTGGAGTATCTTTGCTAACTTGTAAAATGGCAATACTCACATTTTGTGGTCCGCTTTATTGCTTAATATCATATTAAGCAATTTTTTTTTAAATATCATTGACAATATTACATTTCATTTAGCTGATGCTTTTATCCAAAGCGACTTACATTTTTGCTCTATACACCATAGGGTTAAGTGTCTCAAGGACTAGCGGAGCCGGGGTTCGAACCACCAATCCTCTGATTGACAGAGGGGCATGCTAACCACTGAGCCCTAAAAAGTACACAATATTATTGTGTACTTTTAATTTCATTGTTAAAATCGTCTAGCTTTCATGAGAAAATTGCAATGCGTTTGAAAACAAATAATTGCCCATACTAATATTAAATATGCCATTAATACGTTTTGGGTGCCTTTTTTTTTTTAGGAATTTTGAAAAAAGTTAGTAATCCAACACATTCTATGTTTATTTGCTGGTCTTTTTTTATAAAATGTTGAACGTCATAGAAAAGAAGTGAAACTGTTAACCTGATCTGGAAGGACAGACTCTCCTCACCAGTAGAGCACGGTCTCCCAGCACTGGGCATACTGGGCAGTGTGAGGTGTGTCTCTGGGAATGTTTATGTTGTGCAGGGACATATTTGGATATCAAAGCCTTTTAGTGTGTGTGTGTTTGGGTCAGAGTTCAGTTTTTTCCTTCTTGTGTGGCCTCCCATAGATCCCCTATTGGGACTCTCTCATCATCTGTCTGATTGATGTCAAAGCAGAAACCGAGAGGAGGAGGAGAAGGGAACGATTAGTGAGAAGACGAAAGACTCGCTGCAGTCGGTGACTCCGTGCCCTCGCCTGTGACCTGCTGTACGCGGTGGATGGAGAGGAGAGATTAGTTCAGTAAAGCGGGGGCCCGGTAACGAGAGGCTTATGTAACCAGAATAAGGCGAGCCCTCGTCGTCTCTCACACTGGCGCTTCGGGTCAAGTGTCATTCATCTGATTGTTTACATTGGCTCTTTTTTGTGTGTTAATGTGGAATTTCCTGTTTTGGGTTTTACCCCCATCCCTCAGCGAAGAGGAGGAGGAGGAGGAGGAGGAGTTTGTGTTGAAGTGGCCTCTTTTCTAAATATCTGGACCCGGTTTGCCCCGACTGTTTTTGTACCCCGACCTCCACAACCGAACCCTGATTCCACCAGGCATGCATTTGTTGTCCCGTTTCCATTTTCTAAAGATGGCGATCAAAGGGCGTCCATAGTTTATTGTTCTTGTGTAATGGTTTGGAAACGGCCAAGTGCCGAGGCCTTTGATATCTGCGGGCACATAAATCAGGGCTGCCACACCGCCTGCCTGCCTGCCTTCCCAGCCTGCCCCCCCAACCCCAACCGGATTCCATCCCTGCTGCCCCCCATCCGGTCTCCTTGACCTGAATGTGTCACCATCAGCGGTAGCTATGGATCCAGTCTTTTCAGTTTGGTAAGAGGAGGACGCGATGCACTGCTGGATTTAATGTTCGTGTCGGAGAGAAGCCTTCCAGACCAGACCGAGGTCCCCCACTGCATCCAGATAGTCTCACTGTTAAACACTGCATGCCATCAGCCATCAGGCCTTTGATCAGAAGAGGGGAGAGCAGGATCAGAGAGAACGAGGGGGAGGAGGAGGAGAGTGATATACAGGGCGAAAGAATACAGGATCCAGATGTGTAACAAGAGGCGATGAGGAGGGTGTGAAAGTATGTGGCCTCTCTCGTGACTCTGGACCCTCTGTGTTTGTGAGTGAATCTTGGTGTTTAATGTGAACGCAGTCACTGCTGGTCAGATTTGACTGACGCACTCGTGCTGCTCATAAGAGGCAGAAAGAGCATCCTGCAGGAGGACTTCTTCAATAAGGTTTATGAGTCACCAGACATTAGGTGTAACATGAGTGCAGCAGGAGCGTGGAGTTTTTATTGTTTGCATTCTTAGAAGAAGAAATATTTGTTTTATAGATGGGCAATGCACAAAGAGTTGGCTTTTTAAGTAAGCTAGTTATTTAGAGAAATGCAAACTAATCCAAGTAATTCCTTCAATTCATTCCTCAATTAGTTTAATTATTCATTAACCTGCGGATTCTTTGATAAATCATTTAATCTACTGCATAAAATGTTCATTCCAGTTCCCAGAATCCAAGGTGACGTCTTCAAATGTCTTCAAATTGACTCCTTTTACGACGATATTGATCAGAGAAACAACACATTTTCACAATTAGTAGCTTCATCTAGATTTTCTTTGTCGCGTTTGCTTGTGAAATGGACTAATCGACTATCACAATCGTTGGTGATTCTTTTTCTTAATCGACTAGCGGATCTTCCAACATTTAGATCCAGTGCTGAAAAATATCCAGGGGATAAAATGAGACAAAGGCTGAACATGCTACTTGTCATCACCAGTTTGCAGATATCTGGGGAGGGGGCCAACTTCTCTTCATCCATCATTTATCATGCTTGACAGGCTGCTTCTCTAAACAGGCATTATGTGTTCGCATGCTGGAATTTGACCGACCACATAACTTCTTTATGGGACGATTCACAGGCCGTCAGTGAAAAGTACGCCCTGTTCTAGAGGCCATAACTTTAAATCATCCACCATTGGGTCATTGATTCAGGCAATTCTTCTCCTCTTTAGGCCTCCAACTGCAACTGGTTTGTTCTGAGCATATCCTTTCAGGGTATAGACATGACAGACCATTAGAGGCATGGTATGAAGAGATATGCGTCCTATAAGCCATGAAATGCACACTGGAGAATGAAAAATCCACTTTTCAGCGACTATATTCCTGCTACAGTACACATATCTACAATCCCCCACTGTTATTATGTCACCATTAATCACCATAAATCTCAGAGATCAACATTTCGTCCTGCTGGGTTTCAGTAACTGGAAAACCTGGAAGGTCAGAAGAAGCGGCGGCACAGCAGGTTCAGACGCGCTCGCACCGGCCCAGGGGTCCCACGCCTCCCAGGCCCTCTCATTAAAGCTAAAAGAGGATCCCTCTGGCACAGGCCCCTCTTTGTCCACAGCCTGTTGTGGGAAAAAAAAGAAAAGAATGAAATAAACGAAGGCTGCCGGTCACTTGGCTGGTTAGTCGGATGCCTCGGGGGCTCTGTGGAATTGCTGACCACGCTATAACGTGGTAGATGGTGTCAAGGTTTCTTCCTGGAGACGGAGCACTAATTGTTTTTTCATCAATGAGTCACCATACATTATAGTTTCATTAACCCTGATGTAGCCACTGGCCATCCATTTAGTCTCTTTAATTATTCCACTATGTTATTGTTTCTAAACTCTTTAACGTGTTCTTTCAGGCTCATGGCCACCTGATGCACAGCGGTGGGGTCCAATATGGGCCCGAGGCTTTGGAGCAGCAGAACCAAGTCCAGAGTCTCCCGTCTGAGCCCCACGGCCACCAGAGGAGGTGGTCCCACCCCCAGCACCGCTCCGTGGGTCTTCTTCCACAGCCGGAGCCTGAGGAGGAGACCAAACCCTTCATCCTGGACCTCAAGAACTTTCCAGACCTGGCCAACGCTGACATCAACTCACAGAACCCCAACATACAGGTGAGTGTCTCAGACAGCCGTATATATTAACCGGGCTCTGTGATCATAAGGGTGAGCCATTAAGTCCTCATCGTCTTTTAAATTGACCCCAAAACGTTCAAAAGGATATTTCAGGGCAGTTATCTTCTCCAACTCTGGTCCGCGTAATCAGGATGTGTCGGAGGGACATAATGACGTCCACATCCAGGACGGAACCGATGAAATGCCTGAGTAGCAAACTCTGACTAAAAGACTTATTCAGACAAATGAAAGCATTTCCAATCCTCATACATCTTTCCTACCTTTGAACAACAAAAAGATCTCCCTGTAGTTGCATGGTCTTCACATCAGCTGAAGTGTAGTTGGAAGTACTGTAGCATCGAGGATGAGTCACCTTGAGCTAATGGGAGGTAGTTCTCCAGAATAAATGCTCATATTCTCTCCCTGAGAGCATCGCGTGGTTGGCTGAATACTCATGCTCACGTCTGGCTGGCTGACTTAGATCAGCGGGTTCACTTGCTAAAAAAAACTCCTCTGCTGATTTGAGTTTTTTTTGAGAAGAGCTTGTAACTCCAAAGTATTGGAGGCAAAATCAGAGTCAATGCCGCAATACTGGACAGTTCAATGTCTCTCCTCCCGGTTCGTAAGTCATCTCTAAGTTCGATAGTCACGCTAAGATGTGTAGTCTTGGTTTACTAGTTTAGACTAGTAGCAGAGAGTTGTTAAGCAAATATTGACGCTGTCCAAGATCAGATCAAGATTCAAGAGATTTTTATTGTCATATGCACAGATAACAGTTACTCTGTGCATTTTGCTAGGCCCTCCTTACACACAGAATTATAATAAACTTAAAATAAAGCACAAAAATATGGTAACGGTATTGCACAATCAGTGTATAAAGTGCGCTATGCTTTGCTACAAATATTCCAAGTACGGTCGTGACATGAAGTCACAGCAGCAGCCACATACTCAGACTGACGGAGTCCCTCTCTATTTCTGCGCAGGTGACCATTGAGGTGGTGGACGACCCTCAGATGGAGGTGGAGATGGACCTCGCCAAGGAAAAAGACTGGCTACCTTCCTCCTCCTCACCCTCTTCCACAGTGGATTGGATCGGAGGCAAGAAGCTTTTCTGGCCTCTTTTCTGGAGTTACACCGACAGCGACTCCGGCGAGGACAGCAACAGCCGGTCAGGCGTGGGGGAAACTGGCGAGGAAGAGGAGGAGGAGGAGGAGGATTACTCCCTGGACGGCAGCGAAGAACCCTTACCCAGCGGAGTGGGCGAAGACTGGGATACACGTTGGAACGAAGGCTGGGATCCAATACAGAGCTACTATGGTAAGTTTGCCAAGTGGTACACTGGCTGTCTGCACAGCTCTTTTAGATATGACTTCACCACAATGATTATGGCTTTTAGAAAACGACCAAAATGTATCCTGCGAGTTTTACCAAAGAAGGGGAATGCAAAAAGGGGAAAATATGGAAACACAATTACTGAATTTATCAAGTGAAAAAAGAGATAAAGATACTGGAAATATCTGGAAGGAGAGATGGAGTGGCTCAGGAGGTCGGCATGATGACCGTCTTCACAATCAGAGAACCAAAACGATGCCAGCATGCGAGGCAGCGTGAGCATTCGACCATCAGGGCATTGTGGGTAATGCCCGCTTTGAAGTCGACACTGGTCGTGCTGGTCGCAGAGGCCCGCCTTTTGAAGATGGGTCCGATGCGCTCGCTAATGGCAGCGTGAGGCCGCCACTGTTCCCTGGGACAAAACAGTCCTCTGCCTGTGGACAATTAGAGGGCAGATTTGGAACACAGAATGACAGGGGCCATTCGGGCCGGCCCTTTTCATCCTTCCCCGGGACCCCATGCCCCCTCCTCCCCCCTCCACCCCCAGACTCTGGCGGCACTCACTGCCTTCTGCGGCTCAGCCTTTAGAGCCAGATCAAGAATTTCGGGGGGCTTTCAGGGCTCTGCATAACTTTTACGGCTCTTTTTCCGCTCTTAATTCTGCCTTCCTCTGGTTGGAAAACATGTTGTGTCTCGGCCTGCGCAGACCACGCATTTATTGGTAAAGACGGTAAATAATTAGCGAGGAAAGAGAAAGGTGTACACGGTGTGCCACATTCCTGAGGCTTTCATTCTTCACAGATCTGCCACAAAAATACAAATCTGTGTATGATTGGTCTATTTGTTTTCAAACTGTTGTAATCTCAAAATGTGGTAGCAGGTGGCTCTTTTTGGCTAGTTTTACTCCTTTAAGCGTTCCCTTCTCCATCATACCAATACATATATTTTAACTGTTGTGGATGTAGTCGAGCCAGCAAAAGGCAACAATGCTTATTAAGTGGTCACATCTAAAGACGCCGTGAACATAAATCAAGGATGTCTGCCTTGGCTTCTTCTGTAATTAAGACTCTCCTGAGACCTCCTTCCCCTTTGGCCACATGGCGAGTTGGCAACGCCCTCAAAGTCAAATTGGGTGCTCGCTACACCCAAGCTGGTATTTCTGCACCCACCTCGCCTTTAATCTAGAATGACTTGTTTTCAGTGTTATTAACACCACAAGGAAACATGGTGCGGAGGCGGACAGCCACAGCACAGCTTCGCTCTCTAATTTGACTGAGGCCTTCTTAAAAAGAATATGGGTTTGCATGGGAAAGGTTGGACATTGTCATGTTTATGGAATGAGAAAGTCCAGTCCTGGATGAGACTGTTGAAGGTCTCTTTAACACAAAACTGTCAGGTGTTTTGTTTTTTCCCACCCTTTATTCCTAATGTCAATAAACCTTTGACATAGTTTATTAGTATATTAAATATGGATACAGTTATGGAACAACGCTAAAATGGATGTAAGAACTTTCAACTCATTTTTGGTTTACATCCATTTTATATATATATATATATATATATATGTGTGTGTGTGTGTGTGTATATATTTATTAATTTTTTTCTTTATTTCGAATTAATTATCTGATTAAATTGATAATAATAATTTAGGATAGGTATATATATATATATATATATATATATATATATATATATATATATATATATAAGCATGTTTTGCGTCTACCTATACATTTTCAGTCTTTCTGTTTTGTATATTATATGGAATATTGTAATGATTGACTGAATAAAACAAACAAACAAATACAGTCTATCTATGAATTATAATCTGTGCAGGATGCAGAGCTCCTGTAACTGTAAATTGAATTCCATGCTTTTATTTTGTATTCCTCTCGTATGTAAATGTTTGCGCGTAACCGAATCTGATGAGTTTTCATAGCAGCACAAAGTAGGTTTTGAAATGTAGCACAAGGCTAAGTAGACTTGGTGGCACTGACTGTATCTGCATGTTTTCCTCTCCACAGAGAAGGAGACGGATGAGTGGACTCCCTGGTCTCCCTGTTCAGCGACATGTGGAAACGGGGAGAAGAAGAGGACTAAATCCTGTGGCTACTCCTGCACGCTGACGGAGGCCTCGAGGTGTGACCTGGAGCCCTGTCCTGGTGAGATTATATGTCCCTTTCAAGAGAGAACAATAATAAACCGAAGCCAGAGTATTTAGGTTATATTCTACCTTCCCAGCTGTTGTTTTAATCTACAGCTCTTCTCTTTGTAGGTGATGACAACACTGTGGTAGAGCCTTTCCCCTTTGAGATGGAGAATGGCACCGAGCCATTTGGTACAGGTGAGGAAGTGCTACATAACATCTTTCATTAGCTTAACGGATTATATTTTAAAGCTAATTTAACCCATTAACTGCAAGCTGTTTATACTGTACAGTCATCATTTTACAATCAAAGCCAGTCCGATATATACTGTTGTATTTACCTCTGAGGCTAATGGATTCCTCATGATGGTAACATGCAATGGCTTGCTCAATACTGTAACATAGATGTTTATAGATGCCAGACATAGGATCCAGACTATGGTCTTGTAATGAGGTGGAGCTTCAAGACACGTCTTGTATGAACGGAATCACGTTACTTATGAACTTCAGTATTACAAATTGTTAAAGTGATTCAGAATGTTTTTTTCTTTGTGCATAGCCTATATGTGTGCTAGACATTCTAATGCCATTGTGATGTCCACATCAAATAAATAAAGTCAAAAAAAGTCAGTGTCCCCGCTGTAGCAAGCTAGGAGCAGCGCTAGCTAGCGCTGCTGCTAGCTCGCACTTCTGCTGCTACCTAGCGTTGCTGCTACTGCCCGCGTCCCCTCTGCCCAAGTCGGGTGTCGAGCCCGGTCCCGCTGCCTTCGGTGGTTTTCGGTGAGCTAGCAGAAGTTAGCGGAGAGCTAGCGGGGAAGTAACGGAGCGCTAGCAGGAGCCCCAGCTGGCTACAGCGGGGAGCTAACGGGGACACTGACCGAAGGTAGTAGCGGCTCGTAACCCGACGTTTACGGTATTATTGCTGTCCTCTTTCCAATAGATGTGGACAGCTGTGAGAAGTGGCTCAACTGTAAGAGCGAGTTCCTCCAGAAGTACCTCCACCAGGTGTTGTCTGAGCTGCCCAGCTGTCCCTGCTCCTACCCGTCTAAAGTGGCGTACACTGTAGTCAGTGTCTACGATGACAATCATGGACGACCGTTCCGCTGGCGCGACGCCAGCGGCCCCAAGGAGCGCCTGGACATCTACAAGCCGTCAGCGCGGAGCTGCATCCGCTCGGCACTCTCCAGCGACTTGTCTACTCCCGCGGCGCAGCACTGTTGTTATGGCGATCGTGGTCGGCTGATCACGCGTGGGAAAAGCGCAGGAACGCCAAACCTCATCAGCACCGAGGTCTCACCTGAGCTGCACTTTAAAGTTGATGTGCTGCCTTGGATTCTCTGCAAGGGAGACTGGAGTCGCTTCCATGCCGTGCGGCCACCGAATAATGGATTGAGCTGCCCAGAAAACCCCTATGAAGACGTGTTCATGAATGAACTGGAAGAGGCCCGGGAGTACTGAGGGGCCACAGCCAAAACTACCACTTCACTCAGAGAGTCACAGGGCCCAATCCTAATTTGAGAGGAGACTGTCTTTTTTAAAAGTCATGAAATGTTACATCTGAACCATGCTGTGCATCATGCATTCACCCATCACTGACGCAGAGGACATGCACATTTGTGGTTGGGATATTTGTGGGGTTTAGGTATGACGGTAAAGTGTGGCTGTCTCAAGTTAGGATTTAGCAGCGTTCAGATATCAGACTCAACGGAACTGAACTGAATTACGAGAATGAAAAAAAAAAAGAAGCAGTGTTCTCCCATCGCTTGCCAACCTGTTTCACATCTGGTATAATATGGTCTCTCTCTTTATATTTACTCTCTCCTGGGTGCGTGTGAGCATGATGTCTACATACTGGCTTTTTGATGATGTCCTGGAGCTCTTGTGATTGACAATATGGTAAACATCCAGATCGTGCTTCTTGTAGGTTTTACATTAGTAAATGTATAAATGTGGGCTGGGTATATTGATGACGCAAACACATGCATGGAAAGAGTCCAACAGAAGAATATATAATAACTATGCTGCTACAATATAAACTCCTTCAGGTTTTACAAAGGCATTAAGAGGAACAATACGACAGGACATCGGGAAACCCAAAAGATGCCACATGCATTGGCAGTAATGTACATTTCAGTCATTCTTTTGGGACACTAAACTTAGTAATGTTAGAAGAATTTAGGATCTCAACCAGAGAGGTAAGCTAAAAGGATTTCAAACATTGTGCCATCTGCTGAGAATTATGAGAATATTCTATTTGCATTAATGGTACTGGAACAGCACATTTGATTGGAAATGTTTTGTCACACAGATTGCTTTCATATGTTTCCTCACATTTTGACAAACAGGAAGATATATGATCTGGGTGCCAAAGAGTTAAAAATCAGACAATGGGTGCTCGTGTAAATCCAGCTCCCAAATCTCTATGGTGCAAATGTAGGAAAATGTCCTTTCTACGTTGAGTGGATTGTGCTCATAGATCTCTACAATGTTCTCAGGGGGACTAACTGACCACAATAAACTAATTTGTTAATTTACCTCGACGTCCAAGCACTATTGGAACTAGTACAACGTGTATTGGGATGAAGGCTAGTAGAAGCGTATCGGATGTCTTATCCTGATTGTAATTGATGAGCAGGTAATGCTCTTTGTGCAGTTTCAAAAAGCAGTTGGAACCCTTATAACTGAAGAGTTGATGCCATTGGTACTTAAACTGTTGGCTTATTGTCTTTGGGTTGATGAACATAATGTGATTGGATAGAAAGGACAGTCCTACGCAAATAGTAAACCCTAAGGCAACATGGAAGTAGTCACCATTAGCAAATACCTCATAAGATACAGTGCAAAGGATTGAAAAAATATGTTGAACCATAATTAGAATAGCTTTTAGCATTGTAGCAGTAGTATTAACGGTCTGCACATCACACAGTGGCAGTGACGTTACATTTACATACTTTAAATACCTTCAAATTCCAGGAACTGCACTTTCTATCCAGTCTTATTCTATGGATGTTCACTCCAAACCTTTTTTTTCAGGAATTCTGCCTCCACATGTGTATATGCCAACACGCATTTTACATTTTGGAATCACCGATCATTATAAAGGAAGGCACTTTATTTAAGATATATATATATATATATATATATATATATATATATATCAAAATCACTACTCATGTTGGCCATTTGTTGATGATGGTGTTATTGTGAAGGGAAACGCGCCAGAAATGCGGCATTGTTTTATGAAAGTGCATATATCAAGTGTTCTGTTGAGGAAAGCATGATCTTGTTGTGATTTCTGAATCTAGTATTACATGGTGTTGTACAGTATTTATTTGTCTGTTCTCTTTTTTTAAGTTTGCTGAAGCTTTGAAATGTCTCTATACTCAACATGGTGCACTAATCTGACGGAGTAATGAAGGCACCCATTATCAAAAGGGAAACCACTTGCCACATATCACTTCATACAGCAACATCAAGTGTCTTTTTTGTTCTACTTTGTACTGCAGTGCTTTATGAATGTGTTGTTGCAATTATGCTGAAGAAATATATAAAGACCTTGCATTCATCATCTGACTCTTTAATATGCCGTTTCTTTTTCCATACTTTTTCTATACTGTGTAGTGGAGCCAAGCATAGCAGGACTGGAGAGCAACATTCCTTAAAACTCAACTGAGTAGTGTTACTCTTTTATTGACTGACATAGCAACATTTTCCATAACTTTCCTCTCCAACAAGACGGGTACAATGCAGTCAGCGTTCCTCTGAGGTGCAGACATGTCACTTCCTGCTTTGCAGCAACATGCTAAATATTAAGACCATTTCTGCCAGAAATAAAGTGTGGCAGAGCATTCAGGCTAATGTTTGAATCCTCCTTCATATCAGGATATTAGCAAAGAATAGATTTACGTTTAAAGAACAGTTTAGACATTTGAGGAAATATGCTTATTTGCTCTCTTGCCGAGAGCTAGATGTAAAGATTGATACCACTCATGAGTGTAGGGTAAATATGAAGCTACAGCTAAGCAGTGAGCTTAGCACAAAGACAGCTAGCCTTTCACCACAACGTAACTAAATCTGCCTTCCAGCTCCTCTGGTTCCTGAAATGAACCACTGCGAGGAAGTCAAATGGTTTAGCGGTTGGTTAGTTAGCTAGCTGGCTTGCTAAATCGACCATGCTTTCATGCTACACTGGTTACAGAAAATGAGCCGAACAGTGGAACTACACGGTCTGTCCGTAAAGAGTCTCCTAGCTGGGGAGGGGGAGGCAGCTAGCTAATTATTGTCTATTTTTTTTAATACATGAAACGATACACAAATGTCTTTCTGTGATTGGTTCGATGGTGCTCACACCAGAAATGTACCGCTCCAGAGTTCACTTGATGGCAGTCCGAGACCAGAGAGCGGTTTGTTGGTGCACACCGGTGTTCACACCAACCCAAACGAACCGCATCAAGAGGTAAACGCTCCAGATCAGACTGCCAGCTTCCAGCCCAATTAAAAAACCCTAGCCCAAAATCATAACCTTTACCAGAGGCATACACAGCTCCATATCTACATTAAATTACCAAAGATAAACTGTTAGAAAAACAGTTTATCAATCCACAAATAGTGCCAATGTCAATTGTCATTAATGACTTCAAGGTAAGTTGGTCCTCAGTTATCCCTAACAACAATTATTACATTATATTGTTATATTATATTGGAGCCCAGTCCAATGTAATCAAGAGCAGACCTTTTGGACAGAAAACCAAATCAAACCAGATCTGGAGACACTGGCTCCAGGTTTGGTTCAACCGGACTCAACGAGGCTGTGCGGACATAAACTAGCTTAACTTCCACCTTTCCAGTCTTTGAGCTCAGCAAGACTTCATATCAAATAAGTATACTCCCCAAAATGTCAAACTATTCTTTTAACATAAAACTCTTCTTTGCTGATTCAGACACATGAGTATTCCACAAGATGTCAAACTCCTTTAAATGTCCATTTCCTTGTAAAGTGCATTAGTCAGACCATCAGGTTCCTGTATTCAGTGGTGAGCGTTCTGTCCACAGAACTGAGCTGGTGGAAGCTGGGATGCTAAATTCTTTAATGATCCGTAAATATCATCTGTGGCTTTGTGTGTTAGCATCTGCCATGATGAGGAGTAATGTGTATCAGGACAGGATTACATTATGAATCATGCATGAGTTCTTTTGCTAGCATGTGTTAGCAGTGAGTGCAGTCGCTATTTGAACCAACAGCATTCCTCGTTTACTCCGTTTTTATCGTCTCTGTTCTCAATCTAACGCAGGTTTTCTTTATAAAGTGAGTTCACGCCTTTTTAAACCCTGCATTCTTCAGGATTTTTGTGGGAATTCTTCCGGTTTGAGTGACACTTTTTCATGAATATGACTTTCAGTTGTGGTTGTGACCCAACGTTTTAGAGTCCAAGATGGATAGCAGTGTTGGCAAGAAATTCCTGTTAATCGAGGTTGCAGAAAAGACTAGCTGGATATCAAAATCATACAGAAGGTTCCACAAAACTAGACACAAAAAATCCTGCTAATACATAAATGAAACCTCTTAAGCCCCTGCATGCCTGAACCAACAACCGCCATCCCTGTCATCCATCTCTACTGTGGTATCTAGGTTGATCTTTTTCTCCCATCATGTTGTCCGAGGCTTAAATAACATTGAGATTAAAAATTCAAAGGTCAGGGTAATGCAAATCCATAGGTTTAATCAAGCCCAATACTCCATTTAGATACTCTAATTCCTGTAGGTCATGATGTCTCTCTTGTAGAAGAGAAGAGAGGGGGGGAAATCCTGGTTATGTGTTTACAATAGAACATTAGATTAAAAGAGGGACAAGGTTAGCAGAGGATGTACTCATGTTATGTGCGTAAGCAAGGAGATACTTAGAAATCCATCTACCGTAAACGTCGGGTTACGAGCCGCTACTACCTTCGGTCAGTGTCCCCGTTAGCTCCCCGCTGTAGCCAGCTGGGGCTCCTGCTAGCGCTCCGTTACTTCCCCGCTAACTTCCGCTAGCTCCCCGAAAACCACCGAAGGTAGCGGGACCAGGCTCGACACCCGACTTGGGCAGAGGGGACGCGGGCAGTAGCAGCAGCAGCGACCGGTAGCAGCAGCAGCGCTAGCTAGCAGCAGTGCTAGCTAGCAGCAGCGCTAGCTTGCTACAGCGGGGACACTGACCGGCCGTAGGAGCGGCTTGTAACCCGACGTTTACGGTATACATCCGTGTGGCGAGTATCTACTGTGGAATTAACACTACGGAGCTTGGTATATACTCTGGTCCTTCAGTGCCTCCAGTTGACTACAGATGAGTGCTGAGTGGAGGGAAGCCAGACACATGTGGACCACATTTCTTCTGCAGAAAAACAGATAAATAACCTCAGATGTGTAGACAGAGGAGAACGCAGAGAGAGAATACAGAAGAAAGAGGAAAAAGAACATGAAAGAGAGAGGAGGGTTCAAAACTCTGTGGCTAAAAGATGTTATCTGACATATTGAATGGAGCAGGAGTTCCCGGGCGGCTGCTTTTAAAACCGGCTGAATACACTTCACAGTGTATGCGTATCATGTCACTGCGGTTACACAGAAGTTTAAGCCGACCTTTGTATTTCAATTTAGCATGGATTGTGATTATCATCTAAATTCTGAATGTTCGGTGTGAGTGAACGTGTGTGTGTGATGTGATTCATGCCTTTAGTCGTGCCTCTGGTGGCCCAGAGGTTCGTTTGTTACCATCAATGCAATATGTGTGTTTCCATGTCATGGAAACACACATATTGCATTGATGGTAACAAACAAACCCACACACATGCTTTTTAGCTGCTCTGCCTACATGACTTGTGAGAATGCCAGTGGATTTTAGGATCTTATGGATTATCTGGGGTTCAACTGATCCCATTCCTTGACCAGCCTGACACAGAGGAAGGCCTTGTTCTGAGATGATCAACAAGACTAATCTCCAAAATGGAGCCTCCACTCATAAGAGGCAGGAATCCAAGAGTTGTGGAGCACTTTGCAAAAAAACACAAGTGTGTATTTTCCTTTTGTGCCACCTCCAGCTAGGTGCTACAGGTGGTTACGATGTGAAAACATAACAAGACTAATGGAAACGCCATTAGTATGTTATGGCCCTATGTGGAAAGCGAAGGGTTCACCAAAGTCAGAAGGATTCATCCTCTGTGGAGCATGAATGTCTGTACAAAATTCAATGACAATCCACCCGATAGGTGAGGGGATATTTCCGCCTGGAGCAAAGTGGTGGACCGTCAGCACCATCAGCACATAGAGCCCCACGCATGGCTAGAAATGTAAAAACCATGACTCCTATAGGCTGTTCCTACGGTGTGTGAATGTGTGTGAATGTTAGATAGTCCTGATGGACAGGTGGCACCTTGCATGGTAGCTCCTCCCATCAGTGTATGAATGGGTGAATGATGACAAGTAGAGTTAAAGCGCTTTGAGACTAGAAAAGCACTTTACAAGTCCATTTCCCAGTTAAATTCACTTGCAGGGACTGTTCCATGCAAAAGGACAATGTGTATATTGTCTAGTGTCAACGCACCCGTTCCTCTTTAATATTCTTCACGCTCTTCCATCTTGCGGACAGAAAACAGACAGTCGTTGTACCAAGTCAGAACAATATTTAGTCTAATAACACTGGACATCAGTATCCTCAGAGGAGTCTGGATGACTGACATTCTTCGGTTGAACCAGACTCTACAAACCTGTGTTTGTTTACTCATGTCTTAATCCCCTCTGTTGATAATACAATCAAAAGAGCAGCCAACACAATATCTTTGGCCATGAGAGGGGCCTGCAGATCTAGTAGTATGAGGCGGCAGCCAGCCAGCCTGAACAACATCAAACGGCCCGTAGCCTCCAGCGTTTACACAGAGCCAAAAAATATGATCGCGCGTTCATTTTAAGATAAGAATGCAGACAAGCTCGAAGGTTATTGTGAACAATATGTACAGGTATGAAGTGGTAGAAGTGGATGGACCCTGAGGTCAGATGAGGTTTCTTGGATACCTGAGATCAGAATGTGAGATATTGTCCTGCGGGAATGATGGAAAATAAAATGAACAGAATTCTGGAAGCATCCGAATCGCTATTGTTCCCTTGTGAGGCTACAGCTCATTTTCTCAAAGAGAAAGCAGAAGAGAATACTGAACATTGAAGAGCCTGACATAGAGCACCCCCTGCTGGTCTAAGTAGACGTAGCTCTGGGTCCCTTCAGCTATTCTTCACTGTACGTCTGACATTACAACACACGTGTGAGATCTCAAAGCTTTGTTTGCAATCTGATATTTGACATTTTAATTGTAGAATCACATTTGTTGTAAGGCTGTAAAGTTATTTTCATGAGCAATTGATCTGCAGAGTTAATTTTTACAATTATTGATCGATTGATTAATTGTTTGTTTAAGAAAATGTAATATAGTCAAATATAATATTTTCGAGCTGCAGTCCAAAAGCAAAAGATAGTCTGATGATCATCACAGAAGGCATGTTAGTTGGTAATGAATTTGTGATATTTTGCTTAAGAAAACTTATAAATGATTAGATAAGATAAAATAAGATAATCCTCTATTAGTCCCGCAGTGGGGAAATTACAGGATTACAGCAGCATTGCTCACAAGTGAATAAAAGATAAAAAATCAAGTAATATAAATAAACAGTAGTAGTAATAGAGAACAATAAAAAACAGTAAAGAAGAATATTAAATATACAGACTGAATAAAAAAGTATATAAAAGTACTTAAACGTATTGCACGTGTTGGATATTGCGCCAGGTGAATGGTTGAAGTGTCCAAGTTCAAAAAAAAATATGGATTATCATAATTGTTGCCATTTACTAATCAATGTAATTCATAATACATTACACAAAATAATACTTTTGTTTGCTTATATGTGTGATCAGTTGATCTGCAGATTAAATAGAGACACCATCACCAATAATAAAGACATCAACATGAACACAAACTCCTGATTTGTCCTAGAAATCATGTTTTACTTTCAGCATCCCCGTCTTCGCCTTGAAATAAGTGGACTGAAAAATGCGTAATGTTGGTAATTCTGTGACTCTGAAAAGCTATTAACGGCCTGTTTACCATGTAAACATAATCCTATAGTAGCAGTATAGTATAGTATAGTACAGTACTGTTAATAGGTGAGAGAAGTGGACATGTGGAGCTTTTTGGGTGTTTACCTGATAATAAATATCATAAATATCATCGATCAATGTATTTCCTCCTCCAAATAGGTTCTGTACAGGCTAGTGCGTCAGCGCACGCATCAGATGCAATCAGTGTATGCTGTTTTTAAAAGAAATACACGACTCTAAATGCGATGTTGTTCTTTCATGCTTACTTTGTCAGAGCGTTTCAGCCCCTTTTAGCACTGCAGAATGTGTTTAATGAGGAACCGAGATCTTTACACAAGCAAACATAAGTGCTCATTTGATTCACAATGTCCACCTGCATCGCTTATCCTGTCACTTCTGTCTGCGTCTCTTCATTAATCCCATGTGAGAACAAACAATTACTGTTATTTCAGCGCCTCATGAGATGAGTGTAATTGTATCAAGGGAGGATTTCCCGCTTCGCCAGCTGAGGTGAGTCTGATGTGTGAAGTGCGTCTGTCTACATAGTCGTAACGTTGGTACTATTTTCAATCATGGAGGATTTCCTTGTCCTTTCGTGCTGAAACTGATTGGTGATGGATGCACTCTGAGGTGGGAGGCAGTACAATGTGCTTTAAAGTTTTAAAGTTGGGAAAACTCTGAACTTAACCCAGCGCTATGTTTAATGTGAACTGGAGTTGACTGGGTTCAGTGGGAGCAATGCACAGAAGCCTATTTCTGCTTTATTAAGTAAGCCGGTAGCGCAGTTTTTTGAGGGGGCCGTTGCCTGAATTCATGGGTTCGTTGTGTATGAATTGTGTACCTTACTATGTTATCTTACTTAATGTTAATTATATTCACATTAAGTATAAAACATGTTACCTGCATCATAATATCTATGTGTTCAGGACATTTCTGACCACATCCATACAAAAAGATACAAAAGATCTTAACTGTATTTTAAGATATTGTACAAAGTAAAAACTCTGAATGAATTTGTACATTCAAATATAGCTAATTTATTTCTACTCATGCTTTTTTTTTTACTGTTCTGATAAAGAGATTTTCCAAATGAAAAGCCCCACATTTGTACATTCAAAAAGCAAATTTCTGAATATTTGAGTATAGCTATAAAAATATTGTTTTCAATAATTCCAAACGATTACTCATGCATATGTGTTCAGGAGATCTGACTACACACCCCCAAAATGTTTTAACGTACCAATTAGGAGATTTTTCAAGGTAAAAGTAAAAAAAGATGTCCTGAAAATAAATATCGTTGTTTTACGTCAATCCCTCCACTAACTTCCTCTCCTCCTCTAGATCACATATCTAACTTTTTGCAGATTGCCAATTGTTAGTATGAACAGTTTTATAATATCATTATATCATTTTCACCCTTTACCCTATGTCCTAGTGGCAGACTTGGCAGATTTGCTGCGACGTTCCTAACAGGCTAATGAGTCACTTATCAAATCTAATGAGTCAATTATCAAATCTGTAACTGCTGTAACTGAAAATGAAAGATTCCTCGTTTGTGTAAACATCCCTGGCAAATAAACAGTTTCTGATTCTGATTAGTAGGCGTAATTTGCCAATAAGAAGGTGGAAATAAAGCATTATTTAGCTGGAATTGAGGCTTCCGGTAGGATTAACGCGACATTATAAAGCAATGCAAATTGCATTTAACGAACAGCACACCTAAGGAATAATGGAGCTCGCGGCACAAACACTGAAAAACTTAGATCCCGCCAGGCCCCAGCGAGGATCGAACTCGCGACCCCTGGTTTACAAGACCAGTGCTCTAACCACTGAGCTATGGAGCCGGTTATGTGGCGTTCTGGGTGCACGTATCCTTTTAAGCACAGAACCGAATCTGTTGACGCAATCCGTACACGACCGGAACCAGACGACCATCTTTGATTATGCGCGTTGAGTCTAAAGTTTAGAACTGCGGTGAACTCAGCAGACACTGAAATGTCAGTGCACCTTTATACTGACATGGACGGTAAACGCGTTCAACCGACCCAGAAACGAAGTTAGCGGAAAGAGCCACGTGACACAACATCCGGTTTTCAAAATAAGATGTCGACAAATCGTATACTTGCATGATGGAAATTAGATTAAATGAATTATATTCACATTAAGCATAACATATGTGAGCTTCAACTAGTGAGTTAAAGAGAAAATACAACTAAATTGTGCTGATGTGTATTTATTCTTTGATTTGAGGGTTAATGGAAAGATATTGAATTTAATTAAATCTGACTGACGGACTGAAAGTATGTGTTCAGGACATTTCTGACCACATCCAGACAAAAACAAATGTAAGAGTTTATGAAAGAGAAAAGTCCTACGTGTCCTATGTTCAAAAAGCTTATTTCGGCATATTTGATGTGCTATGTCCAAAAAGCTTATATTTGAGGTGCCATAAACATACTTTTCTCAATAATTCCAAAAGATGACTGATGCATATATGTTGAAGACATCTCTGTCTACAGATATACTGACAATCAAACAATGTTACTTAACCAATTAGGAGATATTTCAAAGTAAAAGTCCTACATATATAACGGGAAACTGGTCATTTCTGAATATTTGAGGCGCTGTAAACATACTTTTCTCAATAATTACAGGCAGTGACTGATGCATATACGTGTTCAGGAAGTCTCTGACTCCACCTATACTAAGAATTAAACAATTTTACTGGATCGGTTAGTAGATTCTTCAAAGTAAAAGTCTTACCTTTGTACATTAAAAAAAGCACATTTTATAATATTTCAGGTGACGGAAACATACTTTTCTCAATAATTCCAAGCAATGACTGATGCATACGTGTTCAGGACATCTCTGACTCCACCCATCATAACAATCAAACAATTTATCTGTATAAATTAAGGCATTTTTGCAAATTAAAAGTCCAACATAAGTCAAAAAAGCTAATATTTCAATATGTGAAGTGATGTAAACATACCTTTCTCAATAATTCCACCCAATGACTACTGCATATATGTTGAATACATCTCTGTCTACATATATACAAGGAATTAAACAATTTTACTGTACCAATTAAGATATTTTCCAAAGTAAAAGTCCTACATTTGTACATTCAAAAAGCTTATTTCTGATTATTTGATGTCCTGTAAACACACTTTTCCCAGGAGTTCCAAAAAATGACTGATGTATATGTGTTCAGGACGTCTCTGACTTCACCTAAACTGCCAATCAAACAATTTTACTGTACCAATTAGGAGATTTTCCAAACTAAAAGTCCTACATTCGTGACTACAAACTGGTAATTTATGAATATTTGAGGCCCTGTAAACATATTTTCGCAATAATTCCAGGCAATAACTTTATTTTAATGTACCAATTACGTACACAATGACGCAACATCTATGCCCTGTAACAAAAGGCCAGACAAGAAGAGAACAAAACAGACCATCAAACAGCACCTCAAACATTAAAAAATGACCAGTTTATCATGAAAAATGTAGGACTTGTTGACTAGTATTTATTTATTTAAAGTCAATAAACTTTAAATAAATAAATACTTAATGAAACACTCTTGTTGTCAGTGTGATATTTAAGTCATAGATCGTTATTTGACGTCAAGTCGAGTTGAGATCAGTTCATATCTCCTAATTGGAACAGTAACATGGTTTGATTGTCAGTATACAGTATCTGTAGACAGACATGTCTTAAACATATATGCATCATCCATCTTTTGGAATTATTGAGAAAAGTATGTTCATAGCACCTTAAATATGCCAAAATAAGCTTTTTCAACATAGCACCTCAAATATGCTGAAATAAGCTTTTATTTTTTTATAAACTCTGTTTGAATTTAAGCATAATTTTAGCAAAATGTTAGAAATTATCTATTTGAAAGAAAATCAGTTCAGTTTTTACTTTGCAAAATCTCTGAATTGGTAAAGTTAAGATATTTTGTTTTTGTTTGGATGTGGTCAGAAATGTCCTGAACACATAAATATCAGTCATCAGTCAGATAATTACATTAATTATCTTTCCATTAACCCTCAAATCAAATATTAAATACACTTCACGCACAATTGAGTTGTATTTTCTCTTTAACTCACTAGGTGAAGGTCACATGTTTTACGTAATGTGAATATAATGAATTTAAATCTCATTTCCATACGATTTGTTGACATCTTATTGTGAAA